>CAUYRH010170653.1:0-32281 GCA_963574655.1 Perodicticus potto | reverse complement strand
GGGCATTGTGGCAGGCGCCTGTAGTCCCAGCTACTTGGGAGGCTGAGGCAAGAGAATCGCTTAAGCCCAAGAGTTTGAGGTTGCTGTGAGCTGTGATGCCACAGCACTCTACCGAGGGTGACATAGTGAGACTCTGTCTCAGAAAAAAAAAAAAAAAAGGCATCAACAGGAATGTGGGAAGATTGTTGGGTAAATGTCTCCGCAACCTTAGTCATTGTTCAGATTTATGTTTGATTTGTAGTCTTTGGAATTTAATTCTTTATTGAATCTTCAAAATAGCAGGAACTTATCTCTGCTGCATCAAGTCCTTTGTATTAGTAGTCTTCGGGACTTTGGTGTCCTGTGTTATATATAATTTGTTCAAATGATTGCTGTAGGGATGTCAGAAATCTTTGTAGTAATGCTGCAAGTCCTATGTGATAATACCTAGTAATAACAGTAATAGCTATCATTATAGAGCAACTCTAGAATTTGCCAGAAATTTTACATGCGTGATTTCTAAGTCTGAGCTCAATCCTGCAAATGTGGGTTGTGTATTTTAAGCTTTTTCTCTCTGACCACTTCCACTCCCCTGTCCTCCTAACTCATATAAGCAAATGGTCAGACTTACGCTGTTGTTTCGAGTGAATTTTAGAAGAAGAGAGAATACAGAAGCTCTGGCAAGTCTTTCTAAACCCCAGAAATGTGAGAAGAATTTATTTTACATATAAATGTAAACTTTTAACTATAAACACAGAAGAGGAAGGATTTCACTAAAACTGGGAGGTTTCTCCAGCCCGGTGAGAAGGTGGATGGTGACAATGGAGAATTTGAGGGAGAGTTTCAGGGAACAAGGGGCATGTCCCCAGCCTCCAACATAGATACCAGAAGGTCGGAAATATTTCCTAAGCAGAAATGGCTACAAGAGCCATTTACAGCTGAACCACTGGCAATCTTCAGACAGACCTCAGAGTCCCAGGTGGAAGTTAAATTTGTTAAAGAGCTTCTAGGTCCTCAGGGTCATTCAGAGGAGAGAAAGGGCAGTGGGCGGCAAAGGATTATAGTTGGACCATGTGCGCCTCAGAACTGGATAGGATTTTAAAACAGAAGCAAAGATGCCCAGGAAGACATAACCCTCCCCACTCTCTGCCAAAGACTCCGAAGAAAATCGTCTTGGGCCGCTCTAGCAAAGTAACTCTTTCTTGATTTTTCACTTGCAATAACTAAGGAAAATTACTGAAAATGCCAGAGATGTTTAGAAAGTATACTAAATGAAACAACGGAGTAATTTAGAGATATAATTTCATTCTCATATTACAATACTCTCTGGCTGTGATTGTATGTGTTTTTTTCAGGCATTATATATCTTCTTGATCCTAACTTGAATCAAACTCTTATCTAATTGAAAATACACTGGAGTTAGACTGTAAAGAAATTTAACATTTTTAAATAATCCTTTTCTGTCATGAATTTAGTGAGTAAAGTTTGTTTTGCGTTGTAAGGAATGAAATTGCAGTAGCTGGCACTCATTACTATATATTCTAAAGCATAAGTTATGGTGTGACTATAAATTTCCATCCTAATGTATTTCTATTGTTATATTTTTGCTTACGAAGATTTTAGTGTCACTTTATTTAACTGAAGTCAAATGATGTTATTTACCTTTAGTGATGCAGAAAAAATTGCATTTGTAAGCTACTATTATTCAAATTGAATTTTCCTATAGAATGCTAGAAGTCTTTATTGCAGAAATTTTTACATATAAATTTAAAATAAGTGCTAAACTGTGACATCTACTTCACCAGACCAATAATGGATATGCTACGGTAGCTGAGATTGTAATTGATTATTTGCAAGGCATTTGTTGAGTCATCAAATGACACAAGATTCTGAGAAATGTATTCTAAATGTAAAAAGAGCAATATGTGATATCTATAAACGTTATTATTACTTTGTGTAATATAGTTGGTAAAATTACTGAGCAATACTAAGAAAATAATATTCCATAGTGATCTGTATCTTTAGAAGCATTGTATGATTACTCTAAATTTGTAGAAATGGGCGGCACCTGTGGCTCAGTGGGTAGGGCGCCGGCCCCATACACAGAGGGTGGTGGGTTCGAGCCCAGCCCTGGCCAAACTGCAACAAAAAAATAGCCGGGCGTTGTGGCGGGCGCCAGTAGTCTCAGCTACTCGGGAGGCTGAGGCAAAAGAATTGCCTAAGTCCAGGAGATGGAGGTTGCTGTGAGCTGTGATGCCATGGTACTCTACCGAGGGCAATGAAGTGAGACTCTGTCTGTCTCTAAGAAAAAAAAATTATACAAATATTATCAGAAACTTACCTATGAATTGAGCTCAATTGTGGAAGTGAAAGAATAGGAGTAACTCCATCTTGTAAGAAGCCGCCATCTTAGAGTTCCTTTGTTCTGGAGAAGAGCCCTCCATCTCAGAGCTCCTTTGTTTTCATTCCTAGCCTATCAGGGCTAAGCAAGGCACTCTCCCCATCAGGTGACCCAAGCTGAGATTAACCATTTGATGCAGTCCCAACCAATAAGTGCCAAGGAGCATTTAAAATAACCAATCATACTCCCTGCACTCTGGAAGTCCCCCACCTGGCCTCACCACAATAAACCCCCACCCCAACCCCAACCCAGAGATCGGGGTCCTCAGAACGCTCCTGCTAAGTCAGGTACTCCGTAGGCCCTGGTTTGAGCTTGAATAAAGGCTCTTTTACTTTTGCATGGAGTATGTCTCCCTGGCGGTCTTTGGGGATTATTTGATCTGGGCACAACAGAAGAACTTATGACTGATATTATGAATTTTTAATACTTATATGTGAAAACATATGTGGCACTAACTCCCATCTAAACTGATGCCATTCTGAAACTGCTGAGTGAATGGAGACTTTGGTAAACATGTAAATATCTTGCCATCTCAGCTCATCATCATGATTTTCTGTGTTTTTGGTTCAAGTGATGACCCTTGTTCTCTGATGTTAGAATGTTTCTACCACACCGGACAACTTGAAGAAGTAAATGAAATTGTGCTCTTTCTGTTAAGTTCCGTATTTCTTGACCCTCTTACTAAAAAACATTTTAGAGATAAGTGAACAGCAATTTAACACCATATATCCACTAAAATAGCTTTATGAGAACTCTAGGATTCACTTAAGAGGTGGCAATCCTGCAGAGGAACATAAAAACGAAAGCAACCATGTTAAAATCGGTAAGAAGAGTACCCACATCACTTTACCCATGTCACCCAGTCCCTAAAGCCAGTAGAGCTAGTGCTGACAGAGATCTCCTCTGCAACCTGTGAGGGGAAAAGAGAGTGAGTGTACATCTAACAACCCCTGCCTTTGGGAGCACTTCACAAAAGACTTTCTTTTTTCCTCTCTTACTAGTAGTACTGGGGGAACTCTGCAAGGTAGAATGCCTGTGGGGAAGCTAAGAACAAAGAAATGGGGGTGGCTGACTCTCAGCAGGTGGCTGGAATGGATCTCAGCAGCTAGCATGACTCTCAGTTGAATGTGTGCACCTCTCAAGCTGGTTTACCTCAAGGGATTGGAAGGAGGCACAAAATCCTGAAACTTCTCCTTTAGGAGAGAGGGAAGGAGGTGTAACTAGTGCCCAGAAATTCATTGCTGTGCTCCAGGGAAAAGCAGAATGTGACCCTCAGCACCTGGCATGGCCCTGAAGGACTGGGAGAAGATGCACAAATGTGATATATCTCCTGAGCAGAAAGGGAGAAGTCTATAGTGTGCATAACTATACAAAAGATGTTTGGATACTCTCATGATCTCTAGATGGGCTAATTGAAGTCTTTCCTGACAAAGCAAATCTGCAAAAGCTAGAAGTAGTGCATTTAAAATGCACAGATACCCACTCAAAGCTACAAGGAAATCAAAGAATCAGGGAATAGCACAACAAGCTGATTATAGTCAATGATAAGTGGTAGCTAAAAGAATAAGATGGGAATGTTTCTAACACAAAGAAATGAAAAATGACTGAGTGGATGGATACCTTGGTTACTCTGATTTGATTATTACGCATTGCATGCCTGTATCCAAATATCACAGGTAGGTACCCTAAAAACATATACAACGATTATGTACCCATAGTAATTAAAAATTAAAAATTAAAACAACAACAAAATAAATCTTTGGTTACTGACCCTGTGGATGTGGAGATACATGGATTTCCTAAAAAAGAATTCAAAATAATTATCTTAAATAAATAGAAATTCTGGAGCTGACAACTACAATAACTGAATTGAAAAATTAAATAGAGACCTTCAGCGGCAGATCTGATTGAACAGCAAGAATAATCAGCCAACTGATGGAACATTTGAAATTATCCAGTTAGAGCAGTGTTTCAACCTTTTTTATCTTACGGCACATTTGAACTTATAGTTAAACTTCTGTGGCACACTTAAATTATGTTGATAAAAAAAATAAAAAAAAAAAGAATAAACTTACTGTGCCTTGAACTTCTTTCAAAATAATTTAGTTAATGCTCTTTAAACATTTTCCCAGCCCACCAAAGATCCTCTCATGGCATACCAGTTGAAAATTATTAAATTAGAGGAACAACAAGGACAAAAAAGAATAAGAAAGCTGGGTGGCGCTTGTAGCTCAAAGGAGTAGGGCATAGGCCCTATATGCCAGAGATGGCAGGTTCAAACCCAGCCCTGGCCAAAAACGGCAAAAAAAAAAAGAAAAAAGAAAAAAGAAAGCTTATGGGTCTCATGGAACACTGTCGCAAGGACAAGTAAGTGCATTATGAAAGTTCCAGGATGACAAGGGAGAAAGGGATAGAAACCTTATTTAAAGAAATAACAGCTTAAAACATTCCAAATTTTAGGAGGGAAATGGACATCTAGATTTATGAAGCTCAAAAAATTCCAAATAGAATGAATCCAAAGAAATCTACACACCAAGTATATATTGTAATTGAATACTAAAAGCCAATGACAAACTTTTGAAAAGAGCTAGAGAAAAGCTACTCAGCATTCTTCAACAGTCAGGACTACAGAGTGTGGAAGTTACAGCATCTTCAACAAATGGTGTTGGAAAAACTGGATATCCAAACAAAAAATCATAAAAATGGATTACTATCCTATACCATACAGAAAAGTCAATTCAAAAAAGAATATTTGAGGGGAAAATCTTCTTCTTGGTCTTGGCAATGATTTCTTAGATACAACGTCAAAAGCACAGGCAACAGAGCAAAAAGAGAAATGGGACTACTTCAGATCAGAACATTGTGTACAGTAAAGGGAACAATTAACAGAGTGAAAAGAAACCTATCTAAGTAGAGAAGATATTTGAAAACTATCTAATAAAATATGAATTTCATATTATAGAAGACATTCCTACAACTCAATAGCAAATAAAGAAATAACATGATTACAAATGGGCAAAAGACTCGAATAGACATTTTTCTAAAATGTCTATGTACACATAGGTATCAGATGTATAAAAAAATGTTTAATATTTCTAATTATTAGGTAAATGCCAATCAAAACCATAATGAGATATCAACGCATACCTATTTAAATGTCTATTTTCAAAAAATATAAAAAATAAAAAGCAAAGATAACAAGCGTCAGCAAGGATTTGGAAAATTGAAACCCTTATACTGTTGGTAGGAATGTATAATGATATAACTACTATGAAAAACAGTTTGAAGATCCTCAAAAAAATAGAAATACTATGTGATCCGGAAATTCCACTTCTGGGTATATATTCAGAAGAATTAAAATCCAGAGATACCTGCATTCTGATTTTCCTTGTAGCAGTATTTATAGTAACCAATATATGGAAACAACCCACGTGTCTATCTGCAGGCAGAATGGGGACTGAAGATTCCATTCTTGGCAAGGGAAAACACCTCCAGAAAAGGGCAAAAACAGAAATAGGATGAGCAAGGTGGAATAAAAACAGTTTAGGTAGCTTACTTTTAAACCAGCAGCTAAATTACTTGTCTAAGCAGTTCCTACACTTAACTAGAAGCCTGGCCTGTATGGGATACAGCTTGCAAGCACTCCTGCTGGGTCTATAAACACTTTAAAGAAGAGAATGGCCACAGAAGGAGACTACATGCAAAGCCTGGCAAGAAGCATTAAACAGGCTGTCCCCTGCCTTGTCAAAAGTCAAAGCAAATACCCTTGTGGGGATTTGTATTATATCCAGGGCAGAGATCTATGAAATAGCTCAAGCCCTGAAATATGGGCAGGAGGGCTGGCATTCTAATCTTGGAGGGAAATGCCATCGGGTGGAGATCAGAAGAAAATTCTTCTCTTCCACTGATTCTTCAGAGGAGCCTGAGCCATTGTGTCCACTCCATAGAGAACTGGAGGGGATTAACCTCCACGAGGAGTGTATGTGTGACCACAGACAGGAGGCTGCCCCCCAGCAAGGCTCAGGTTTCGCATTTCTCAAGTCTGCTCAGACCCTTAAAGTTAACGATTATAGATAGAATAAGAACTAGCATGCTTACTCAGAGAAACTGCTGACATTTTTGTTCCCTTCCTCAGCGACTCTCTGGGCTAAATGAGAAAATAGCCTTCAATAAAAGCTGAGTGGAACAAACACTCAGGGCCACTCACTGGAATCCCACAAGCCAGTTGTGGTCCTCTGTGTCCCTACCTTTGAAAACTCTATTCTGTGTGTTCTATCTCTTTATCTCTCACCACTTTTAACTTTATTTTTCTTCAGTTGACTGCTGTCAGTTCCACAGGTCTTAAAGGACTCTGCCCCTGAGTAAGGTCCCAGGCATCTATCAACAGATGATTTAATAAAAGAAATGCAGTATATAAATTCCATGGCATGTTATTTAGTCTCAAAAGGAAGGAAATCCTGCCATTTCTCCCATCATGAATAAACCTGAACAATAGATTGTTAAGTTCCTAAAGCAGTTTCATAGAATCATGGAATAGAATGGTGGTTTCTAGGGGTTGGGGTGAGGAGAAAATGAAGCGTTATTGCTAATGTGGGTGAAGTTTCAATTATGTGAGATCCATAATTTCTAGAGGTCTGTACAATGTGGTATCTATTGTGGACATGATGTTGTCCACTTAGAAATTTGTTAAAAGGGTGGATTTCATGATGGATATTCTTACCATGCCAACAAAAGGCGGGGGAAGGGGAGGTGAGGGGGGAGACAAGAAAATGTCAGATTATATCAAAAATTAAAATACAATTTATGCCTTATAAAAGAGATTCATGTACAATTTTTAAAATACTAGATGGCTAATGATAAAACATATGCCATTTGAACAGAAATAAAGAAAAGGAATAATATTAGATGTAATAAAGTTTAAGGCATAATAGTAGATGTAATTAAAATTAAGATGTGTAAATCGAATACTTTTGTCTAGTTATGTGCATTTTGTCAATGACTGTTGGGCAGAACACCTGTTCTTATAGACTGCACTCCCCTAGGAATTCCAAGAGCAAGGGTTCTAAGAGAGCCAGGTTCGAACAGTGCCATATTTTTAGCTAACTCTAGAATTCCTGGTTATTCACCTTGTATTTGTGGAGGCAGCCACAGTGTCCCTCTCAAATGCCAAGGGAGATTTGACAGGGCTCACTCCTGATGAATGGGTGGGAGCATCCTGAAGGAACACGTGGATCCAGTAGTATTGCTTGGCCACTTCAGGAAAATGTAATTTGCTTATTTATCTTGTTTGGTTTTATCATTGTGGCCTCACCCTCTGGCAACAAATCTTCACATCCTTCAGGCAAGCAATGTACCTTCACTCTGAGACAGCAGGAGTTGCAGCAGAGAAGGAGGTTAAGGCACTAGGTGAGGAGATGGGAGTAATTTCTCAAATCCATTTCCCAAGGAATTTGGGGGCTAAGATTTTTAAAGGGAGGTTGGTGAACAAAGAACTGTGGGTCTTCTGACTGGCAGGGGATTAACTCATGAGGTTAGGAAGCAGAAATTGTCTTTTGTGGTTGGGGACGGTTGCTGGAAAGGGGATCGCACAGCTTGTGGGACAGGTTTCCACACATAGCCACAGGTTCAGATGCCAGTGGGTTCCTGTAAATGTGGAGTCTGGGAGATACCCCCAAAGACCAGTCTTAGGTTTTGTTATAGCAATGATATCTATAGCAGTGGTTGGGGAAGTGACAATCTTGTGTCTGTCAAAACAAGCAAGTAGTGAACAGTTACAGCCATAAAAATGTCAGGAAACAATGGCTGGTTAATTTTTCATTATTTCTATACTTTTACAGAAAGTAGACTTTATCACTATTCTTGCTTTATGACCTTTCCTTACTTTAGCATAGACAATTTCAGTACAAATATATATTTTGTAAGGAATTTTGCATTAAGGTGCACCCCCTTCATTCAATTTTGCCATTGGTGGCTAATTCTAAGGAAATAATGTGAAATGAACATACGACCTTAAGTTGCATATTCAAGAATATTCTTAGCTTATATTAAAAGTGAAAAATGATAATTGCTTAAATAACTTACAATTGGGAATTGGTTAATTTAAATTAATACAGTTAAGAAAAATGTTTTGGCTATGCACTTTTTTAATTAGACAAGGAGCTTACACATACAGTTTTAAGTGAAAAATTTAGACTACATATCCAATTACTTTAGTATTTATATATGCTTATATTATTTATATATTATAGAGTATTTGCTTATTTATTATATAATTATCTCTATGCTTTAATTCACATAATTATGTATATTTTATATATTAATAAAAGAATTGGTAGAAAATATAGTTTTAAGTGAAAAAAGTAAAAACAGTAAGAAGGGTATAGTTTATACAAAATGAATTCAACTATTTTACCATTCATATATACACTTATATAATGCATATCTTTGTAAAGTATTCATGGTTATATTTACAATGTAATTATTTATATGCTTTAGTTTTATATTATCATTTACTTACTATATGTATTCATAGAAGAAATCATAGAAAATAATTGAGAGAGAAAAAGACTTGAGGAATATTTCAGGATTAAAAAAATTTTTTTATTTTTGCAGTTTTGGCTGGGGCTGGGTTTGAACCCACCACCTCCGGCATATGGGGCCGGCGCCCTACTCCTTTGAGCCACAGGAGCTGCCGCCAGGATTAAAATATTTTTATTCATGCTACATGTGTAACACATTAGACACCTTTACTTTACATAATTTAACTATAGTGCAAAATCATTTTTTTTACATATACATGTATTTATTAGGTTTCCACTTTTTGCCTTCACAGAATTAAAAAGGCTTAAAATTTAATAACAATAATAATGTTGAAGATAAGGACTAGAAATAAAAACCTCGTAAAGAATGAATGAAGATAAATACATTCAGAAAAGACATCAGATGATTACTGCATTGAAATATTAAGCAATATTAATAATAATGAAAAGAAAGTAACATTCACATTGTCAAATAAGAGTATGTCTATTATAGAATGCTTTGACTCTGATGCTCCGTATGAAGTCAGCAGTTAACTTCTTTTTTCTTTCAAAGTCTCAAAAAATAGACAACTAATATTTATAAATAAAAGTAAAAGATAATTTCAAAAAACAGATGATGCCAAATCTTATAGACAATAGAAAAAGAAGAAATATTTCAAAATTATTCTACTTAATCTGGATATACCTGCTATTAAAATTGGAGAAAATATATTGTTATAAAGGGGAATTACAAACATATTTCACTTATAAATGAGGATGTAAGACTGGAGGAATATTTCATAATGTTTTGGTGTTTATGTCCAGTAGTGATATTGGTATGAACAACTATTATTTTCTTCCTCGTGATTGCCTATATTTTTAGATTTTTATACCATTGTCATGAATTATTTTTATTACATATAAAACAGCAGGGAAACATAAATTTAACTAACCTTTCGTTTCCCTTTTTGTTTATTTGTTCTTGCCAAATCCATTCACTTGAATTTGTCTTCTGAGTAATTTCTTTGTACTACGCATACATATATATCCAGTCAGGAACAGGAATGTGTGTTTGTGTGTGGGGGGAGGGGATTGTGAGAGTGTATGTAAATGTTATTCTATTATTAAGGAGAAGTCATCTAACCAAAAAAGAGTTTGTTCTAGGCACTGTTCTACTTTGCTATCAGATAGATGAGATGTGGTGATATACTTAATGTAATGCATACTCAAATTGCTGTCTTTTTGATGACTTATTACTATAATGTATCATCAAAGCCCCATCACTTTGATATAGTACTTAAATATTATGTTTTTTGAACAAAAGAAGTTTGGTCATTTATTCAAATAATGATGTAATTCTATCATTTAGGAACTCCTCAAAAAGGTTAACAAAGTACTCTTAAAGACTAATTGTTACTGAGAAAATTCACTAAAATATAAGAAAAGATATTTGTTTTTATTATTAAGCATTGTTAAAGCCAAGTTCTTAAAATCTTTAGTAAATCAGAATAACTACTTATTTCCTTTTAAGATTATGTATTTGAAAATAAAATAAAATAAAATAAAATAAAATAAAATAAAATAAAATAAGGCTATCAGCAAAACAAACAAGCAAACAGATTTTGTATTTGATCTGGTTTTCTTAAATAAAAACCAGAAAAGCACATTGTAATCATATAGTATTTGATGATTGCTAAAGTGTATATTCCAATTTTTCCTTCATTCAGAAATTTAGACTTTTTTTCCCTTCTAAAAACATATAAGAATTTTACATAGCAATCTTGGTTGTTGGGTAAATATGGAAAGAAATGTAATCATGTCAAAGTCAATGAATGATTTTCTGGCTCTGTTTCATTTATCATCTCCACTGAAGCATTATATGAATATGTATAATCTTGCTTCCTTTACTGAGCCTTTACAATATAATTTTCACACGTAAATGAAAAATGCTGCATTTATATGGTTGGCTGGATTCCCAGTTTTGTTTATTTCTTTTGTTTTCTTAAGTTCAAGGGCAATATAGATTGATTTGGTTTTTTTCGACATATGCTATGCCTTCTCTAGTTAATTTAGAATATGTCATTTCCAATGTCTTTAGTGCATACTATAAGCATAGAATAATCTCCACTTATTTGCTTTTGATTTTTCTAATAACCTAGGAAATACTTCCTATATTAATTTATCTCTAAATTCATTTGACTTTGTGTGGTTAATAATAAAAATAAACTTTAGTCAATATCTTTTGTGCCACGCACAGAGATATCTACTTTACTTGAATTAACTGTAATCCTGTGCAGTTGTTGTATTTCTTTTCCTCTCAGTTGGACATTAGCAAACTGAAGGCCACATAGATATTGAGTAAGGATCCAAACTCAGGTAATGTGACTTTAGAGGTTAGATCCCTCAGGGTCTTAACCCCTAATTTCTTCTGAAGAGTAAAGTGATAATTTACATATATTGACTTTAGTCCTAACTCTTTCTATCCACTTAATGTCGTTTAAAAAACATTGACCGAGTTTATGGTATTTTTCAAGCACTGTTTTTTAAATACTTTAGAGTTTGCCACATAACTTTTAAATCTAGAACATATCAAACAAATCATTAAATTTCATAACATACCATTCATGTGCCAGGAAGGGTTTTGAATGGAAAATCAGATACCTTTCTTGATATTAGCCATATGACAAAGTTGTTCTAATGTGTTGTGTTATCATTACCATTCTGCCTTGCTACGCTTTCAATTTCTGTGTATGTAAATTTTATAAAGTCATCAGAGAATAAAATATATATTGAAAGAAGGGAAGTCAACCAAAAAATCCCAAGTTTCAAACTGACATTCAGTTTTTACATGTGTATCTAGAAAGTTTATTTTATTTAGATTATATAAAATCCATCTACACCTCTTTATTTCTAGTATTCAACTCTTTGTACTTCAGATCTTTTTTTTATTTTGAAAATATTCAGCTGTCTTCATGAGGACCACTTTGTGAGTATCTCAGGTAAGATAAATTGTACAACTACAGTCTGCACAGAAATTCTTGATCTGTACTCATCCCAAGAGGAAAAGACTTAAAGAACAGTTACCCCAGCATATGAGCAAACAGTATTAAAAACCTTAGAATGTGTTAAAAATTACATATGACAACCCAAAATAAGTGACTGAGGCAAAGATCTCGATCAATGGAAATGTATTAATCCAAAGCCTAAGGATAAAACCAGGAAAAATGCAAACCATAGACACACACCTGTGACTGCTTTTCTGAAGTGAGATTTACGAACTTAGTTTTAAAGGGGCTGGAGTTTACGGAAAGGAAATGGAAGGAAGGGTACAGGCAGTGATGCCAAGGAAATCTATGTAAAATAAGGTGAACGTTAGAAAAGAAAAAGGGAGTGAAGGAAGAATCAGTTATGTAGATATCCCTGGGGAGGTGGAAGAATGATAGATCCTGTCTTGTTTCTGTTCTGCACCTGGGAAGAGAAACTGTAATCAACATTATTAGGATGGACTCTAACAGACTTTAGCTTTAGGAACTAGACTTAGTCTGCAGACCCAAATTTGCATATTGTTCTTGTTTCTGGAAGGCCAGCAAAGCATTTCCTTATGAATAATTTTTGGAGATAGTACTTTATAGATGTGTGAGGCCCTTAATCTTTCCGTAGGGATCTATATAATGTTAGCAGTATTTATTCATTTTTTTAATTAAATCATAGCTGTGTACATTAATGCAATCATGGGGTGCAATGTGCTGGTTTTATATACAATTTGAAATATTTTCTTCAAACTGGTTAACATAGCCTTCGAGGCATTTTCTTAGTTATTGTGTTAAGACATTTATAGTCTACATTTAGTAAGTTTCACCTGTACTCTTCTAAGATGGACGGTAGATATGATCCCACCAATTACCCTCCCTCCACCCATCTGCCGCCTTCCCTCCCTTTCCCCAAGAGTATTTATTCATTTGGAAGGGACGGTGGGTGTGTAACTTATTCTTCATGCTTGACTTTACCTTTTGCATAAGGAGTTGGGGTGGAGTGGTCCTGAGATTTTGATTTTCACACATGTATTATCTCATCTAGGCCTTATTAAGATTCTATAGTGGTTAGTATTTGAACACATGTTTTGCTTTTGAAAACTTAGAATGACGTAAATTAATTAATTTGACTAAAATTACCTTACCCCATCTTACTAATTTCTATCAGATATCTCAGCTCCTAATTCAGATATGTTCTGGGAGCTTCCATAATTGACACTATAAATATTTAGCCACCAAAATGAGTCAGCAATTGACCAAACTGCCCTATCTTTCAATTTATTAAACATATTTGATACATCAAAGTGGAGTTTGGGGGGGCGGTTTGTGCTCAGGTTTTCAGGACCCTCATTGTAATTCAGATCCCAAATGTGTGAGGGCGCAGTTATGTTAATAAGTTGTTGACCATTTAATATTTTGATTTCTGGAGAACATGATGACACAATAGAGTGTCAGAACTTGTAACTTACATAAAAACAGCCTCTAGAATACAGACTAAGCTGAAGAAGAGGGAAAGTAGGTGGAAAGCACCACAGGATTCATTTCCCATTCTTAATCGAATTTTCAGTTGCTTCTCTGATGCAGAATTGGTTTCCCTTCTGCTAACCAGATTAGGCTGTGTGAATTCAACTTTCTGAGAACTTTTCTGTTTTATTGTGCCAAATTTACATTATTTGTTCATTTGTTTGTTCTTTTTAGTAATTTTATTTTAAATTTCTGAGTGCAGTTTTTCGTTCTCTATTCTTTGCTGTGGACTACAGCTATCTGCCTCTCATTCTTACTTCACAGCTGCATCGGCTTAGAAAGGAATTTTTTTCTCTGAATACACTAGTTTAAATTCAATCGTGTTTTTAATCTACTGTTTTTTCCTGCATTGATTCTGTGATAGAAAAGCACTTTTCAATAATAGGATCACTTGAAGTCTAAGTGGGTCCTTGGCTTTACCTGAGAAGGAATTCAACAGTGAGCTGATAGTGTACAGTGAAAACTAATTCTATTCAGGAAATATAGAAGATCTGCTCCATAGACAGAGTAGAGACTAATTCTCCCTGCCCAGCAGAGCAGGCCCTGTGGTTTTTTTGATTTCTTTATTCAAGCAATGGCCTAGTCATAAGCTAAGTAAGGAGACCATGTATTTATGTTAATTTTTGAAAAGACTTGGGCTTTCTTAGAACTGGGAATCTTCCCCTCCCTTTACATTATAAGGTCCCTCCTGGAACTGTCGTGGCATTAGTTGGAGTTTTCTCTTAGCTTGCTAACACATCATAAGTAGAGTATAAAGAGTTACAAGGACAAGCAGTAGCCAACCTTGACATCTTGGTATCCATGGGGGTCTTAACTTCTTCTATCAGAATATTCTGCATTTGATCAGGGTGGCTAGGGTCTTTTGACTTTGTGGTAAGTAGTACCTGCTGGCTTATAATCTCAAAACTATTTCTTTGAGTTTTCACTATTTGTTCATGTCGTGCCTTTGGTTAGCAAATAAAGAGGTTCTTAAAATATTAGGTGATCTTTGACCATCTCATCATATTTAAGAAAGATATACTGAAAAGATTTGTGGTCATGGACTTCTGAAATGGTGATTTTCATTGCAGTGGGAGTGAGGGATAGCCAGTGATTTTCTTTGCAAAGATTTCTTTAGACTCGTTTCTATTAGAGGTTTATACGTCGATATATTATAGTTAAGGTTATAATTTGTTACTCAAATTTAAAACTGGGAGTTTTTCTCAGGGCCCTTCATTTCTTTAAACTCAACATGGATTCATCATTTCAATTTTTCAAATTCTACACCCATTTAAAAAAGCCATTATTTGGACTATGTTTTGTCTTAGCCAAGTCATTATCTTTAGTCTCCTCTTGGGCATATTGCAGCATATGTAAGTTTTTACAAACTGTCTTACCCATGTGGAGCCCCAGATATTCATTTTAATGCTTCTAAATGGTCCGTTCAAACCACAGAGATTTCTGTAAATTACATAATTAAAAATTCAAATAAGTAGAAATCATTTAGACAGTGATTCAAACCATAGAAGAATGAATCTATTTTCTGGTTACTATGGAGGAATGGATTTAAAACAATAGAACTTCTCAGGACAGCGCCTGTGGCTCAAAGGAGTAGGGCGCTGGCCCCATATGCTGGAGGTGGCAGGTTCAAACCCAGCCCCGGCCAAAAACCACACACACACACACAAAAATAGAACTTCTCCTAGGAAGTTTTATACACATGTATACTCATAAACACACTAATATATATGTGCATGTATTAATATAGTCTTATATGATGTTGATATCATAATCTGAAATATTTTTCATTTTAGGCATTTATGGCCAATAAATAAGATTAATTACATAATGGTCCAGTGATTCTATAATAAGCTTGTCATTCTTCTCTGCCAAGTGATTGAACAAAACCATTAAGATAATGGTCTTTAGTTTATTTAATTTGAAAATTATAACTGAGCGAATTTTATGTGCCAGATGCCATTCTAGGGATTGAAAATTCATTTGTGAAAATTATAAATTCCTGTCTTGAACTCTTGGAGCTTCTAGTTTATTGGGGAAGACAAGTAATAAATACATAAACAAATAATTATATAATTATATTTTAGGAAGGGATATTTTTGTGATGAAAACCTCTCTGTCTTTATCTACTTTTATGTTTGCATATTTGTAAGATTTCTCTGAAATTCATTGATTGCACAATTTAATTCTTGACACTCATTTTCTCCACCAGTATGGATTGCTTTTTGTTTTATTTTTTGTTAGGTTTTTCATTTTGCCTATAAATAATTCACTGTGATATCAACTCTTCCTCATATCAGGGATGCTCTGTATCCGTAACATAGTCAGGAAAATAATAAATGCCCCTACCCCTAGACTTATTCTTTGTTGTGTCTTTTCTTCATTTTTACTTTAATATTAAATGTCTGTGTTTACTTTTACATTTTGTTTCTAAGAGTCAGTGATTTGGATTCTTTGGACATAAGAAAGGCTTGAAAATGAAATTGACTGAATAATTCATTCTTAGCTGTAGTATCACATGAAAAGTCCCTGTAATTGGATATAAACCTGGCAACCATGATGCTTGTGGTGTCACCTAAAAGTCCTACCCAGTTCGACTGCAATAGGGGAATCCAAATTTTACTTTCAGCACTTATGTGAACCACATACAAACACAGAAATGCTTTCATTTTAGAATTCATGCAGTAAATGGATTATCAGATTTCCCTTTATTTTCTCTCCTTGAAGGAGAAACACCTAACATATATACCTACACAGGACACACGTGTATTTGGTATTGTTAAAAAATAGTTGAGACAGGATGTATTTATATATAGACCTGCCCATCCCCTGTTTTCTGATCCTTCACTTACCTTCCTATTGGCACTGTTATTAGCTCTTGGACATATATTTATAAATAGACTTGCTCCTCTCTTAGACTAATGATGGTACTGTATGTACTGTCCTAAACCATAATAAAATAGTCTAGACTAGGATGCACTCAGAAATTAGCTCCGGAATGTTAATGTTTTAGTCATTTCTTGATTATATCCAGCCTGGGTGGCAGCCAGAAGGTTGGCGTCTCCCAGTGGTCTGCTCTGTTCTGTCCGTAAGGAACCTGACTTGCCCGTTTCCAACTTTCTCTTCGCACCAAGAGACACTTAAAGCCTGCTTGTCCACTATGAAGCAAAAAGAGCGGAGAGGGAGTCATTCAGGAGCAGTTGTGTGTTTAAATGAAGTCATTGTGGAGTAATTACCGCGGAGTAAGCTTCTTATGCTCACAACCCTTTGGCCATAACTACTGACATGGGGCTGCAACAGCAAATGGGTTAGACAGTTTGAGTTTTCAGAAAAATGTAGCCTTTCATGTGCCCGGAAAATAAGACATATTGAGCTCTAGTATATAACTGATATCTCATTTTGGGGGGTAAAAAAAAAAATCTATCTGCATTATATCTATCCACCTACCTACTTCCCGGAGCTTATTCTGTGTTCTTAATAATGAATGTCATATTATATGAAAATACAACTTTTCTGAACTAGATCATTTCCAATGATCTAGTCCTGAACTAGATCATTTCCAATGGTTTGCCACTATAAAAATGCTGTAGTTAATATCTTTTGTGGAATTAGCATACATTTCTGAAAGTGGAATTTCTGGGTCAAGTGGTTTGTATTTGAAATTTTCAAAGGTTATATGTTTAAAAGCCTTTTTTTTTTGGTGTTGTCTGCTGTCTTCACTACCATTTGTCTCTCTTTTTTCATTTGTTGGAACTGATTTAAATTTTGTTTCCATTTGTGAGAATTCATGCTGTATTGTTTGGTGCATAGGCATTAATAATTGTATCATCCAATCAAAGTGCCATTTTTTGTCACACTTCAAAAACTGGCATTCAATTTGTTAGTTATTTAGAATGTGACCCCTATTTTAGTTTTATTTGCATTAGTATTAATTTGTATTATTTTTTGTATTATTATTTGCATTATCCTGTCTTTCTGTTTCTGTCTTCACAACTACTTTATTTTGTATGCAACACAGTATTGGGTTTTGCTTTGAGATCCAGTTCAATCCTATTTGTCTTTTAGTAGACAAATTTAGTTAGTTTATAATAATTACCAATCTAGGCTTTGTCTTGTAATCTGTATTGTTTCACTTTTTAATAGCTATGTGATTTATTTTATTTGTATACTACCTAAACTTCTATATATTCATGTAATATTTATGAATTTCCTGTCATAATCTTTGATGAGATTAGTATAATTCATAGTTCTCCTTTACTTCCTTCACCCAATCTTGCTAGTTATATTTCTTAGTTGATCCCTAGCTCTAATGTTTGATGTATTAAGTATAAGTGATGCATTTTGATACTCTAGATACATAATCAGAGGAATTTCAGAATTCTTAGACTATTTCACACTTATTTCCTTTCCACTTACCTTTTTTTTTTTTTTAAATAACTTTTTTCTGTAATAGGTGATGTGCTTAAGGATTTTTTTTTTAACAGTTTTTTTTTTTTTTTTTTTTTTGGCCGGGGCTGGGTTTGAACCTGCCACCTCCAGCATATGGGGCCGGCGCCCTACTCCTTTAAGCCACAGGCATCACCTCTACCATTTTGTTTTTTTAAATTTCAGGTTAAT
Source organism: Perodicticus potto (assembly GCA_963574655.1). Taxonomy (NCBI): domain Eukaryota; kingdom Metazoa; phylum Chordata; class Mammalia; order Primates; family Lorisidae; genus Perodicticus; species Perodicticus potto. The sequence continues at coordinate 14,213 of CAUYRH010170653.1, read as the reverse complement.
GTGAGGGTACAAACAACTGTGTTACAATATTTGCATTTGTCGGGTTGAGACCCTTTGTAGTGTGACCTGTACCCAAGAGGTGTGCCATTCACCTATTCACTGTGCTGATAAAGAGGGTGCGTATAGACCTCCTCCCCTCCTCCCGTCCTTCCACAGTCTCCCTCCCCACAACTTGAATTGAGTTTTTCTCTTATGATATCATCTGCTGACTTCATATTAGTATTGAGTACATTGAATATTTGCTTTTCCATTCTTATAATACTTTAGTAAAAAGGCTGTGTTTCACCTCCATCTAGGTTAATATAAAAGATGTAAAGTCCCCATCTTTTTATTCCGTGGTATACAGATACCACAGCTTGTTAATCCATTCCCGAGTTGATAGGCATTTAGGTTGTTTCCACATCTTGGTGACTGCGAATTGAGCTGTGATAAACAATCTAGAGCAAATGTGTTTATGATAAACTGATTTTTTTTTCCCCTTCTGGGTAGTTGCCTAGTAATGGGATTGCAGGATCAAATGGGAGGTCTAATTTGAGCTCTTTGGGGATTCTCCATACATTTTTATAGAGAGGCTGTATTAGTTTGCAGTGCTACCCACACTATAAAAGTATTCCACTCTCTCCACATCTGTGACAGCATCTGCAACTTTGGGACTTTGTGATGCACTTAACTCCATGGGGGTTAAGTGACATCTCAAGATAGTTTTCATTTGCATTTCTCTGAGGATTAGGGACGATGAGCATTTTTTCATGTTTGTTGGCCATTCATCTGTCTTCTTCAGACAAGATTCTGTTTATGTCTTTTGCCCAGTGATAGATGGGATTGTTTGCTTTTCTTTGTTGTTGATGATTAACTTGAGTTCTCTATAGGTCCTAGTTATCAAGGCCTTGTCAGATTCGTAACATGCAAATACATTTTCCTATTTGGAAGATTGTCTATTTGCTTTAATTGTTGCGTCCTTGGCTGTGCAGAAGCTTTTCAGTTTAATTAAGTCCCATTTGTTTATGTTTGTTGTTGTTGCAATTGCTGCTAACGTCTTTGTAATGAAATATTTCCCTATTGGGAGGCTGAGGCAAGAGAATAGAAAGAACCCATCATTTATTTTTATTTATTTATTTTTTTTGAGACTCTTTGAGTCTGAGATAGTCTGTGACTCACAGAGTCTCAAAAAAATAAATAAATAAATAAAATAAATGATGGGTTCTTTCACTGTAATTCAGATCAATGAAGGAAGGTTCATTACCTATGTGATGTTTTCTAGGAAGACCCCAGTTAACATTTTAAAATGCTAGTTTAATTCATTACTTTTTCACCTATGCACATCCACTACTACCATGTAGGCAAACCCCTTTGGGCTTATCCATGGTAGCTTACAGTAAGTTTCAATTACTCTGTACAGACTTCTTCAGCCATGTCCGTCTATAGTAGTCTCTTCTTCTCTCTCTCTCCTTTCTCTCTCCCTCTCTCTCTCTTCAACCCTCCTGGGTGCGTCTAAGATGCCTCCAAAATGAGGTTATTAGCATAAAAGCAGGATCCCTTTACACTTTATTGTATACCTGTAGCAACTAGAAAAATGAACAGTATAAATACATTCAATTTTTCTCCTCAGTAACATTTTCTGTACTATAATATTATGATGATGATAATAAAGCGACCTTTTTTCTATTATTTTCATTTCATGCTATAATTTATAGTGACCTTTGCTAAACATTAGAATATTGCACTATAGAATATTTGTAGAAAAGAATGACCAATTGGAAGCCAGCAAAAGCACATTAACATATGTAAAATTCTGATGTTAATTATGTTATTTAAGGAGGAAGACTCACTTTAATTTTCCTGTGAATGTATATGCTCCATAATTCTATTGGCTTCAAAATACATCGCAGTTGGGACATACAAATGTCAAATTATTTTGGAGATTGTTGACATCATTCTTGAAGAAGACAATATTTTGATTCTATTGTTTTGGCCGTTCTTTTTATAAAAACTTTATGGATTCCTTTACTCCCTTTTCTGTGTGTGATTTCTCTCTAACCAAAACAACAGAGTTTGATAAAATAACCATCTTTTCAATAAGTTTTTGGTTCATTTTTAAAGAAAATTTGCTTTTATCCCTTCTTACAAAGGAATTTAACAATGTATGTGGTTAAACAAAATGACTCAATAGAAAATGTATCAGCTAGAATTATAAGATTGAAGGTGTCATACTGCGTTCTCAGAATATGACAATAACATTGATTCACATATCCTCTAAAAGGTATTATCAAATTCTCAAAGTAGCTTTAATGATGTCTTTGTCTTCTTGGTAAGAAATTTACAAGTGGAATTGATATATCTGGTTAATTTGCTTTGCAACATGTAATGCTAATATAATTCAAGAAATGAATCCTCTATTTGTATAGCTAAAGCGAGGCCAGAAGTTTTGAATTGCAGATCATAAAACCATATAAAGTTTAATTTAAATAGAACATGAAAGATCAACTAATCAAGCCTCTAAGGGGAAACTGAGAACTATTATTCATAGAAGAATAATAAAATTAGTAACATAAAGGTACAAGACTTAACCATAATTCATTTATCTGCTTTATTGCTAGAACTATCAAAATCTTATTTATATCAAAAAACGTTCTTGGTTAAGACTGTTACAATGTTACAAACGAAAAGTCACACTTTTAACACTTTATGGTAGGCAATTCTTTCTGTCACAGAAACAATGCAGCTTTTTAAATTGTTTTATGTTTAAATTTATGTAGGATATCAAGCAGGCAAAAGAAAGGAGAGACTTTCATGATTAACACTTTTGTCCTCAAATTAAAATTTACCTTCACTTATTTCAACATATACAAAATTTTGAAATAAAACGTCAGAGTTTTACTCCTTTGACCTTCTGGGTATGATTTTTCAGGTTGTTTGTGTAGCGTTCGCACTGAAGCCTCACGGAAACACACAGCTTGTGGATCATGCAGGAAACAACCTTCAAAGCCTGAGCCAGCCTTTACTTTCTCCCTTCAAAGAATTAATCACTGTTCTGTATTTGGATTTATAATTTTCGTTCCTGCTTGACTGTAAATACATGCATAACCAATTTATTGAACAGAAATACGTAAGGGTAAAAAGCAGCAGCCCTTCATTTGTCTCCAAGCATAGTCTTCAACCACCCTGCAATAAAATCCTTTTCATACCCTCAAATCACTGAATCGAATTTATTTAATATATATGGATTTATTCAGAATTTTTTATTTCTTCTTGAGGCAGTTTTAGTTAAATTGTATCTTTCTAGAAAAGAATGGAATTAGGTACTTTTCTAATTTAGTGGTTTAACCTAATTCATTCTTCCTTAGTTATCAACTAATAAGTGAACAGTAATAAATGTGCCATGTTTACGAACACGCCTGGCCCATTGTAAGGGTCGCTTAAAACTTAGTGTTGATAGAGGGTGCGTGGCGCCCAGCTTGGGCAGCGTTAAGCATCCAGCAAGACTTACCTCATCTTTTGCATCGCCGCCAAGGGGCGTTGATGTCTGGGCATGTGGGAAGGTTTGAGCTGGAGGACCAAGTGTGGTAGAGCCGGGAAAGCTGGGAAGAAACCCTGGAGTCCCTAGGAGTTGAGGGAGACAACTAACTGTCCAGCCGGCGCTGCTGCCCGTGCCAACTCCAGAACCACCCTTGGAACTAGAGGCTAAGGGTGATACCGGTTTCCCCATTCAGGGCTGAACAGGAGCCCCCCATTTCCTCCTAGGCCTGGGCAATTTCATGGAAGTTTCCCAGGCCTGGGCCATTTCATGTAAGTTTCCTAGGCCTGGGCAGTTTCGTGTAAGTTTCCTAGGCCTGGGCAATTTCATGTAAGTTTCCTAGGATTGGGCAATTTCATGTAAGTTTCGTAGGCCTGGGAGATTTTGGCAAGGGAATTGCTCATTCACCTTGCCTCTAGGGGAAGGACTGTATCCATTCATTTGTTCCCAAGTCCTGGCCAAGTGTAACTACAAAGGACAAAGGACCCGTTTGACTATGGATACCCACAGATGAAGGATCCGGGCAGAGATTTTCAGACTTGGGTCTTTCCCTCTGGGGCTTTTTACTCCTTTCTGGCTTGCTTTTTCAGTATACTAAATCCTATCTTACCACTGATCTGTGGTTCATGGGTCCATTCTTCAAATCCCAGAGGCGATGGACCTACTGAAGAAAGAAATTTTGGTAACACTTATTATTATGTAATTTTTAAAAAACTAAAGTATCAACATTTGATAATTATGACCATTATGTTTCAAATTATTTGATGGTGTTTTTTTCTATTTTTATTAATTAATATTTGCAAAGTGTTACTCTCACTTTGTCTTATTTTCTCTTTGTTGCCTGACTTTTTAAAATTGTAATATCAACATTTCACAAAACTATCTCTGGCAGTATTCAGTATGTCTACCTTCTTTCCAAGATCCTAGGTAACTTTAATAAATCTATTCATTTTACCTTCCTTCTATTATTTTTGTCCATTATGAAAGTTCTTTATTTTTTTCTGTCATATTTTAATTTTAATGATAGTTATTAGTATTTTTATCAATCTTTATATTTGCTTTAATAAATGTGTTTTTTCGTTATGAAAGCTCTAACTTATCTAAATGACTCTAAATATAGTCAATTATTTTATTGTTTCATAAAATTGGTTATTTGGATTTAACCACAGTTTACAGTGTTCTTATTTTTCAGTCATTCCTTTAGGGTTCAACCTCCTTATTCTTGGAGAAAGTCCTTTTGAGGAAATATTCTTAGTGGTCCTATCACTGACTTTTAATTAAAATATCTGTATTTTTTCTTAACTCTTAACTAGTAGCTAAGCTGGCTGTAGAATTCCAGAGGAAACAAGATGTTTCCTTTCAAAACTAGAAGACATTTTCCCAGGTCTTTTTTTCTTGCAGTTTTGGCCAGGGACAGGCTTGAACCCACCACCCCTGGTATATGGGGCCAGCGCCCTACTCCTTGAGCCACAGGTGCCACCCCATTTTCCCAGTTCTTTTGGCTTTTCATTATGCTGTTGATAAGTCACTTGTCATCATCATCGTCATATCTATATTGTTAATGTCTTTTCTCTAAATTTATTTCGAATACAGCCTCTTGTTTCTGATATTCTGTAGTTTAACTACAATATGTCGAGGTGAGATTTATTTTTAATTATCATGTTAAGGAAATACTGTGCTTCTTGAATGTGAAGACTTATGTCTCTGAGAAAATCATGTCATAGAAATTTTTTTCCTTAACTCTTCAGATATGCCCTCTTTGCTAGTCTCTTTCTTTCCTTTTAGATCTCTGATATTAGATATTTGTTATTATGTTAATATATCTTTGTCTCTCCATTAGAGAGAGGTCAGTCAGTCGTGTATTTTAAAAAAGTGTTCATTATATTATAACTGTCATTATAAGGTATTTAGTGGGTACATTTTCAGATTATTTATTTTGTTATCTTCACCTTAGCACATGTTGTTTGGTTCCTTTGAGAGAATAATCACTGTTGTTTGGCCACATTATGGGGGATATTTTAAGGATGTAGAGGATAACAAAGCTATTATCTCCTGAGCCACTTAATCATTACACAAAAATTATTGCATGTATAATGTATGTTACTTTCAAGATGAATGTGGGATAAACAAGGAAGTAGGATTACAAAATTTAGAATTATATCTGCTATAATTTTATAATATTCATTGCATTAATACATGTTATTTTCACCTGAGATATTATGTGAAGTTATAAAGTCATTTTCAGGCTTTATCCCCCAAATAAAAATAAAACACATAATACATGTTTGTATTTGAATAATGATATGTATGTAATTCCATGCAGCATATATAATAATGTTTTCATTTTGGGGACTAACATCAAGATAATGACTTTATATTTCATATATAACATATATTTAAAAAACAAGTAGACATAAAACAGACCAATGAAGAAAACTTAAGCGTTTTCTGAAGCATATTTTTATCACAAACACTGAGAAAATTAAATTTGCCAATCATTAAGATAATAAAAATATGAAGGCAAACCTATTTTCTTGAGAAAATGATCATGATGGAATGTTAAGTATATAAACAAGTTATATATATATATATATGTATATATATATGTATTCTATTTTGTAATGTTTCTTTACACCAAAATCCTAAAAGTTTATATCTGTGAGCCAAAGTACTATAGATGTTTAATTATTTTGGGTAAAATTTTCCATATTTCCTATAATAAACACATTATTTTAATAATAAGCTAATGACTCATAAGAAGTATCTCTATTTGAGTACTTCCCAACTTTTTGACATTTCAGAATACGTATGTAATTTGTTCATTTTCTAAAAATAATTTCTTGACTGTCACAGAATTGTTAACCATCTATCTCAGGTATAATAATATTTAAAATATGTCAGATTTATGTACCACATCTTAGCAAAGGAATCTCAGAGAGTCTTTTCAAAAATTAAAGGGAACATAACAGAAGTTTTCATTATTTTCTTAGAGTTTCTATTTGAGCTTTCTGTTATCTATAATTTTATTTTTCTCTGCATAAAATGTGAATACTGGGGGCAGAGAAAGATGGTGGACTAGAGACAGCTCCTTTGTAGCCTCATGTGGTGAGATGGGCAGAAAGGACTCCAGTCACCTCTGCCTGACGTGCCCTGTCCAGAAACATCACTTTAGGGGCACTGGGAGGCGGCAGGAGACTTCAAGAGCCCCAGAGAGGTCAGGAGCTGTGAAGAATTGGCACAGAGGGCACGTACTTGCATGCTGGCAGACGCCAGCCAGTTCAGTGGTTTTTAGACAAAGAAAGGTTTTTAGACTACCCTAAAGGCTATTTTATTTTATTTTATTTTTGGACCTGGGCACTTGATGGAGCTTCCTTGGGAGAGCTTGAGTGAGCAAGCAAGTGATCTTAAACAGCACCAAAGGGCTGGGACTGAGCCACTGGGCAGAGCAGAGCTCTTGTTGTTTGGCGTGAGCTGGCACAGCCATTGTGGGAGAGCACCTTTGCAGAAGAAGCCCCCAGAGTCCTTGTGCAAGGCCGTTTCTGGTGTACCTGCTAAGCTGGGCAGCCATCTGTGGGAAGGCTTGAGTGGCACATGATTTCCTGGGGAAGCCACTGTGTGGCCAAGGGACATGGTTTGGAAAGGTTGAGGTGTGTCTTGTAAGTAGGCTGATGAGAGCTTCATGTCCCAACCCTGCAGAGATTGAGGGCAAAGAAATCAGGAAGATAGGACTAGGTCTCCTCAGCAAAATAGAGGCTTCTATCCTCCATCTAATACAGCTGTATCAGCTTTGTGATTAGCATCTCCTATCTGACAACATCACCTGTTGTCTAGGCAATATGGAAACATATATATATTTCCATTTCCATATATGGAAATCAAAAGGAAAGAAAGAATAAAAGGAGTAAGAGAACCATAGCTAAAATGGAGCCCTTGTTATTGAAGGAAGTAAAAATGAAAAAATAAAAATGCTATTAAACAAAACAATCAAACACAACACCTTAAGAAATTAAAATTGGGGGGAAAGAATAATAACAGTATCAGAAAAACTGGCAAAACATGGAGCCCTTACTATTAAAGAAGGAAACAATGAACAAGTATAATTATAAAAAAAGAAAGAAAGAAAAAGAAAAATCTAGGGGAAAAAGTTGAAAAAAAATTTTTTTAAAGGATAAATATATATATAGTTCCATGTATATATGAAATGGAAAAATATATGTGGAAATATATATTAATAAATATATGTCAAATATATATTAATATATTTAAATATACATATATATATTTCAAAGGAAAGAAAAATAAAAATCTAGGGGAAAAGTTGAAAAAAGTTTTTAAAGGATAAATATCTATATATTTATTTCCATATATATTTCCATTTCTATATATATAAACATATGGAAATGTTTAATAGCATTTTTATTTTTCCATTTTTACTTCAATAACAAGGGCTCCAGTTTTGCTATGATTCTCTTACTCCTTTTATTCTTTCTTTCCTTTCAATTTCTCTTCTATTATCTCCCTTTTTGTGAAGATTTTCTACTTTTCTTGTCTTTCCACATAAATTTATCAAATAAAAACTAAGATATACTCCACTGTGTTAACATCATATATAATTTTATTTCCATTCTCTTTGTATACTTTCATTATCATCTATTTTTTTCTGATCTGTTTTCTTCTGTGTTAATTTGTATTCTGTTAATGAGATAGAGCCTCACTCCGTGGCCTGGACTTGGTTTCACAGCATTGGACTGGACCAAGGAGACCTTGATTTCCTGGTATGAGGGGAGTCCTTCTAGTTCTGGCCTTCAGAAGTATGCTAGTGAGTGATCCCCACGTGACAAACTGCAGGGTTTTTTAATTTTTGTTTTTGATTTTTTGGTTTTTTTTCCCCTCTATTTGGTGGCAGTGAGCTATTGTTTCTGCTCAGGCTTGTAGGAGCTCTTGTACTCCATCCAGACCCACAGAGCCTGGGAATTGTGGGTGTAGATCAAAGCACCCTCCTGTACATGACTATTACTCCTCTCTGTCTTTCTGTTCTTTTCTTCTTTTTGTCAGTCTTTCCTTTTACCTTCTTCCTTCACTTTTTCTTTTCTTTTTTTTCTCTCTTTTCTCCCTTCTTGGTCTTCACTCTTCTCTTCCTTTTGGACTATACCAAAAAACACTTCAACACCTAAGTATAGAGACAAGGTAACTTAAAAGGAGGATCCTGGCAAAATAAAAAACAAGAACAGAACAACCCCCTACCCCCCAAGGGATCACGAGGTAGCTATTGCAGCAGATTCTACTTATAAAGAGTGTTAGAAATGATAGAAAGGGAATTTAAAATGCAGATGGCAAAAACACTGAAGGAAGTTGCTGGGAAAGAAGAAAATAACCAAAAGGAAATCCATAAACAAAATCAGATAAGAGATGAATGATATGAAGAATATAGAAAGGATACAGCAGAGCTTCAGGAATTGAAGCAGTCAATCAGGGAACTTACTTAAATGTGTAGTAAAAAATATCAATAACAATTTAGACCATGAAGAAGAAAGAATCTCAGAGGTAGAGGATAAAGCTCTTTAGCTAACACAGGTAGTTAAAGAGACAGAAAAATAAGAAAAGGAGAGAGAAAGCAGAATGTTCACTGAAAGAATTATGGGATTTCATGAAGCATTGAAATATATGAATTATAGGTATCCAAGATGGGGAAGAAGAATACCCCAGAGAAATGGCAACCCTTACTAGAAGATTTCATAAATGAAAATTTCCAAAGTATCACTAAAAATTTTGACACACTCCTTGCAGAGGGATATCAAACCCCAGATCATCTCAATTCCAACAGAGCTTCTCCAAGACTCATTTTCATGAACCTGTCCAAAGTTAAGATGAAAGAGAAGAATCTGTGAGCTGCCAGGAGTAAGTGCCAATTGACCTATAGGGGCAAAACCATAAAGGTGACTGCAGACTTATCAAATGAAACTTTTTAAGCCAGAAGAGAATGGTCATGTAACTTTAAATAAAACAATTTTCAGCTCAGAATTCTATATCTTACTAAGCTAAGCTTTAAAAGTAATGGAGAAATCACATCTTTTACTGATGTGCAAAAATTGAGGAAGTTTGCCACAATAAGATCAGCTCTACAGGAAATACTTAGACCTATTCTACACACTGACCATAATAACGGACCACCAGCAAACTAAACACGCAGAAACTAAAGGACAAAACCTAGCTTCCACAATGATGGAAAGATAAAACTAAGCAATGGACTTTCACAAAATAAGGTGAATAGAACTCAGCCGTACTTACCAATTCTCTCAATAAATGTTAATTGTTTCAATTCTCCACTGAAGAAGCACAGGCTGGCAGGTTGGATAAAAAGTCACAAACCAAACATATGCATATACTTCCTGCAGGAAACACACCTAACCTTGAGGGGCAAAGTAAGACTCAGGGTGAAGGGATAGAAAACAATTTTTCAGGGGAATGGAAACTGTAAGAAAGAGGGAGCTGTAATCCTATTTTTAGATACAAGTGCATTTAAAGCAACTAAAGTCAAAAAAGACAAAGATGGACACTTCATGTTGGTCCAGGGAACAATACACCAAGAGAGCATTTCAATTCTAAATATTGATGCACCCAACTTAAATGTTCTCAGACTTATGAAACAGACCTTAATTAGTCTGAGCAATATGATATCTTATATCACCATAATAGCAGGGACTTTAACACTCCCTTACAGAACTAGACAGATACTGTAAACAGAAACTAAACAAAAAAACAAGGGACTTAAACATGACCTAGAGCAACTATGCTCAATACACATATACAGAACACACCATCCCAGAGCTAACGAATATACCTCCTTCTTATTGGCCCATGGAAGATTATCCAAAATAAATCATATCGTAGGACACAAATCAAGCCTCAACAAAATCAAAAGAATTGAAATACCTTGTATGGTCTTAGACCACAAGGCAATCAAGGTGGAACTCAACTCCAACAAATACATGTATGAAATTCACTAAGGGGGGGTGTATTGGTGTATGTGCACACATGTGAAAATGTGTGTGTGACAAAACCTATTTGTTATATTTTATATGCTCCTTGGTAACTTGGTATTTTCTCACTAAATTGCACATACATCTTTTTATGCATGAAACCATGCATCTACACTGGGATAGAGTTTTCTCTGTTCAGTGCATTACTCTAAGGAATCTTCTATGAGAAAGTGATATTTGGGCAAAATGGTAAAAAAGATAGCCAAGTAGATTTCTTGAGTAAGGGAACAAAGGCCCTGAGATGACTGAGTGCCTCCTTTATTTTGAGGGACAGCAAGTGTGCCCTGTGGCTGGAGAAAAGGGAGGGAAGAAGAAAGAGGCCAGGCATGTGCTTGGGTATTTTTAGGATTTTGGCTTTTCCTATGAAACCAGTTTGGAACCACTGCAGGATTTTGAGCCTAAGAAGAGCCATGCTCTTATTTATGTTTCCAAAGGACATTCTGACTACTGTATTGTCAATAGACCAAAGAGGGTGCCATGGTCTGAATATGTTCCCCCAAAATCATGTGTTAGAAACTTAATCCCCAACGAAGCAGTGTTGTCAATTGGGGCCTTTGGGGAGGAGATGTCTAGGTGCTGAGGGCTCAATCCTCATGATGATCCCTTACAAAAGGGTTTGATGAAGTGAGTTTGCCCTTTGTTGCTCTTCTGCCTTCTGCCATGTGAGGAAACTATAAGAAGGCCCTCAACAGACAGAGATGCCAATGCCTTGATCTTGAACTTCCCAGCCTCCAGAACTGTTTGCGATACATTTCTGTTCTTTATAAGTTACCTATGGTGTGGCTTTTTGTTATAGCAGTGTAAAGGGACTGAGGCAGAGGGTAGTCATGTGTGCTGAGATCACACAGTAGACTATAGCAGAGGTCCAGGGGAAGTACCATGATGGTTCAGATGAGGGTGGTAGTAGAGAAGGTTGGACAAATTGATTCAGGATATATTTTGTAGTTAGATACAATTAGATAACTGAAAGATTACATAAAGTGTGTGAAAGAAGGAAGGAGATATTGGCAATGTTCTTAGAATTAAAAAAACAGGAAGAATAGAGTATCGTCAATTAAAGGGTACAGCCTGTGGGAGGACAAATAGGCAGGAAGATCAGAAGTTAAATTTTGGACATGAAAGGGTTAGGAAGTCCATTAACATCCAGCTGTAGAAGTCTAAGGAAGGCTTAAGCATAGAAGTCTCAATTTCAGGGAGGAGTTCCAGGACGGAGATGCAAATAATCACGAGCAGGTGCATGGGAACAGCAAGGAGGACCACGAAGGCAGCCCTGAAGGCCTCCTCAGTTAAGCAGTTGAGCAAAAGAGCCCAGCAAAGAGTGAGGGGAGTTGTCAGAATGGTAGGAGGACAATTTGGTAAGTGTGGTGGCTGGGAGGGCATGTGAAGGCAGTCAAATGCTGCTGACTGGTCAGGGAAAAGTCTAGACTGATAGTTTACCCTGGATTTAGCATTGGTGGCAACCACAGAGACATAAGCAAGAGTAGTTGTACTGAAGTGGTAAATGCTCGATTGGTGTATTATTTTGGCAAGACGGCCATAGAAAGTAACACAAACTTAGAGGCTTAAATTGAATTTATATTCCTCACAATTCTGGATACTGTAAGTCTAAAATCAAGATCTTGGCAACATTGCTTCCTTCTAGGGAAGAAATTGTTCCAACCTCTCCTTTAGCTCCTAGTGGTTTTAGGCAATCTTTGGTGTTCCTTGGAGTGTAGAAGCAGCACCTTGATCCATGTCTTCATCTTCACAGGTGTTTCGGTGCATATATATCTACCAATTTCATAATCTTAGAAGAACACCTGTGATACACGATGACAAGCCTACTCTACTCCAGTATAACTTCATTTTGAATAATGACATCTGAAACAACTCAGTTTGCAAATACGGTGGTGAAGATTTCAAAATAGGAATTTGGAGAAGGGCACAATTCAACTCATAACAATTATAGAGTGATTAAAACAGAATGGAAGAGAGGAAATGTAGACAGTGTGCATAGGACATTCTTTGGAGGATTTTTTATGTAAAAAGGAGCAGAGAAATGCAATTGTACCATTTTTTTTTCCATTTTGTTTTGGAAGGAAGGGTTGGGTGACTAGAGCTTTTTCACCTGTTTTATAAACAAAGGAGGTTTGGAAAACAAGTGCTTATTCCAAGCTAGAGAGATCTCATTGCCTACAACTGAAGGGGATCCTTATTTACTCTTAGCATTGTAGTTCTTAGTAAATTTTGACCAATTTTAAGGAATGTTCTTAAAAAGCACATTCCCTTTTGCATTATGCTAACAATCACAGACTTTGTTTAGCTTTTCCAATTCACCTTTGCCAAGCTTTAAAATTGAGTTTGGCGTATCAAATAATTCACCAGCAGATTTAAAAGAATCTTTTTTCATTAGTCTCATTAGTTCCACTATTTATCTAACTCTAAGTAATGACTTCTTTAATTTCATGAGCATAGCTGTTGCTCATTACTGAGCAGCCAATTTCTGCAATGGGGGGGAAATATGAAGTATTCTAGGCAGGTGGAGCTGATTGAATTGAAATCCAAGTAAGCCAAATGTATTTCAGAATCTGAAAAGTCACCAATTATCAGGGGTGCAAAATGCTCTATGAAAAGAATGACCTAAATCTGTAATTTCTAATGTCTTTCACGTAGGTTTTATTTTCCATTACTTCATACCTATACTTAGGCATGTTCAGGGCTGAAGTTGACATTAAATAAAGAAATGAACTAGAGGGCTCTCAAACACAGCCTTGCAGCCTTGTGCATATTCAATTATTCACACTGGGAATAATTTTTCACAGGAAAGAATAAGAGAGATTCACACCCTAATAAAGCAATTTGTTTTCAATCATTTTTATACTGATTCTTTTAACAAATTAGAGATCTCTGAAGCTAAAAAGAACGTATGAATTAAAGTGTTAGGAAAACGTGTTAGAAATACAACCTTAGAACACTAGTATGTTATCACTGTCTTTTAAAATTATTTTATTATTTAAAATTAACTAGCAAAATAATTTTTAAAAATATATAAGGATTCAAACAAAAGGATGAGAATTCCTTTTCAACTCTTTCCACCCATAATTAGTCTCCAACACAAAGAGAGAATTTATAAGCAATTTGGTATTTTTATCCCTTCAATCCTCTATCAGTGCACTTACATATAACCAGAGTATCCTCGAAAATATTCACACGGCAAATATAGTTCTAATAAGATGTATTTATTATTGTGCTACTTGTTTTCTTGATGATGTCTTGGAGAACTTTTCACATTAGTGCTTTTTACATTGTGTTGCTATTGCAGGTTGGGTAATTTATAAACCATGAAAGGTTTTTTGGCTCAAAGTTCTGGAGGCTGGGCAGTCCAAGAGTGTGACACATATGTCTGATGAGGCCCTTTGTCCTGCATCATTCCATAGCTAAAGGTGGAAGCACAAAAGAGAGCAAAAGCAAGAGGAGGCCATACTTGGATAACAAGCTCACTATGATGATAAGGAAGCCACTTTTTTTTTTTTTTTAATTGTTGGGGATTCATTGAGGGTACAAGAAACCATGTTACACTGGTTGCATTTGTTGGGTAAAGTCCCTCTTACAATCGTGTTTTGCCCCCAAAAGGTGTGGCACACACCAAGACCCCACCTCCCTCGCTCCTTCCCTCTCTC
>CAUYRH010170652.1:0-21188 GCA_963574655.1 Perodicticus potto | reverse complement strand
TTTTTTTTTTTTTTTGATTAATTTGGGTTCTCTGTAGATTCTAGTTATCAGCCCTTTGTCAGATTTATAGCATGCAAATATCTTCTCCTATTTTTGTCTATTTACTTTGGTTATGGTACTCTTTGCTGTGCAGAAGCTTTTCAGCTTGATCATGTCCTATTTATTTTTGATGTTACTGCAATTGCCAAGGGGATCTTCTTCATAAAATCTTTTCCCAAGCCAATTTTGTCTAGTGCTTTCCCCACAATGTCTTCTAGAATTGTTATAGTTTCAAATGTCTTAAATTTAAATCTTTTATCCAACTTGCGTCAATTTTTGTCAGTGGTGAGAGGTGCAGGTCCAATTTCAATCTTCTTCCTGTGGCTAACCAATTATCCGAGCACCATTTATTAAACAGGTATTCTTTTCCCCAATATATGCTTTTGTTTGGTTTATCAAAGATCAGATAGTGATATGTAGGTGGTTTAATCTCTAGGTTCTCTATTCTATTCCATAGATCTGTATGTCTGTTTTTGTACCAGTACAATGCTTTTTTTGAAGTCTGGTGATGTGATGCCTCCACATTTGTTTTTATTTTTTCAAAATTTTATTGGATATCTGTATATCTATATCTATATCTATATATATTTGCAGTTTTTGGCTGGGGTTGGGTTTGAACCCGCCACGTCCAGCATATGGGACTGGCACCCTACTCCTTTGAGCCCACAGGCGCTGTCCCATGGATATCTGTATTTTTTATGGTTCCATGTGAGATGAAGAACTATTTTTTCAAGTTCTTCAAAGTATGATGGTGGTGCTTTGATGGGGATTGCATTAAATCTGTAGATCACTTTGGGGAGTATGGACATTTTAATAATGTTGATTCTTCCCAGCCATGAGCATGGTATATCCTTCCATTTGTTAATGTCTTCAGTTATTTCTTTTCTCAGTGTTTCATAGTTCTTTTTATAGAGATCCTTCATATTCATTGTTTGATATATTCCCAAGTATTTCATTTTCTTTAAGAGTATTATGTCTTTAATTTGATCCAGTTTGAATGTTATTGGAATTTATGAAGACTATAAATTTGTGGACGTTGATTTAGTGTCCTGAGATGTCACTATATTTCTTAATTACTTCTAGGAGCTTTGTAGTTGAGTCCGTGGAGTTTTCCAAGTATAAGATCATGCCATCTGTGAAGAACGAGAGTTTGCCCTCCTCTGTCCCCATTTGAATGCCCATGATCTTCTCTTGCCTGACTGTAATGGCTAGTAGCACTTCCAGTACCATGAGTAGGAGTGGCAATAGTGGGTATTCTTGTCTGGTTCCAGTTCTAAATGGAAATACTTTCAATTTTACTCCATTTAATAAGATATTGGCTGGGGGGTTGTTGTAGATGGCCTTTATCAGTTTAAGATATATCTCACATATACCTACTAAGTGTTCTTATCAGAAAAGGATGCTGATTTTGTCAAATGCCTTTTCAGCATCAATTCAGAGAACCATATAGTCTTTTTTTAAAATTTATGCAGTGAACCACATTTGTAGCTTTATGTATGTTGAACCAACATTGCATCCCTCAGATAAGACCCACTTGATCATGATGTATAATTTTTTGAATGTGTAGCTGTATCCTGTTTGCCAGGATTTTACTGAATATTTTTGCATCAATATTCATTAATGGTATTGGTCTACATTCCCTTTTTTGTTGGGTCCTTTCCTGGTTTTGGAATCAGGACGGTATTTGCTTCATAGAATTTGTTGGGGAGGATTCCTTCCTTGTCTATGTTTTGGAATAAGTTTTGCAATATAGGTACTAGTTTCTTTTTGAAGGTTTGGTAGAATTCTGGTGTGAAACCATCTAGCTCAGGGCTTTTTTTTTTTTAAGGAAAATTTTGTATTGTTGATGTAACTTCAGTGCTTGATATAGGTCTATTAAAATTTTCTAATTCTTTCTGGTTGAGTTTAGGAAGGTAGTATGTTTCTAGGTCTTGATCCATTTCCTCTACATTCTCAAATTTCTGGGCATAGAGTTTTTTGTAATAATCATTGAGGATCTTTTGTATGCCTAGGGTATTTATTATTTCCCCTTTTCCATTTCTGATTGAGGTTACTGGAGATCTTTTCTGTTTCTGGCCAGTTTGGCCAAGAGTTTATTGATTTTATTAATCTTTTCAAAGAACAAGCTTTTTATTTTGCTGATCTTCTGAATGATTCTTGTGTTATCATTTCACTTAATTCTGCTCTGATTTTGGTTATTTCTTTTCTTCTGCTAGGTTTCAGGTTGGGTTGTTCTTCTTTTTCTAATTGCTTGAGATGGTCCATTAGGTTGCTGATTTGCTTTATATTTCTGGATGAAGGCATATAATGCTAAAAATATGTTGCTTAACATGGCCTTTGCAGTAACCCACAGGCTTTGATAGCTTGTGGCTTCATTATCATTTTGTTCAAGAAATTGAATGATTTCCTTTTTAATGTCTTCTGTAACCCAGCTGTCATTCAGCATAAGGTTCTTTAGTTTCCAAGACTTTATGTGGGTATAAAGATTTCTGTTGGTGTTGAGTTCAACTTTTATTCTGTGATGTCCCAAATGATACAAGGAATAATTTCTATTCTTTTAAATTTGTTGAGGTAAGATTTATACCTTAAGATATGATTAATTTTAGAGGATGATCTGTGAGCTTATGAGAAAAATGTGTACTCAGTTTTATTAGGATGAAATATTCTGTATATGTCTGTAAAGTCCATTTGTTCTAGGGTTGTGTTTAAATCCATTACTTCTTTGTTTAGTTTCTGCTTGAAGGATATGTCCAGTACTGTAAGAGAGATGTTGAAATCTCCAATTATTGTGGAGCTAGAAGATACCAAATTGTTCAGATCATTTAGGGTTTGTTTTATATATCTAAGAGTACTTAGGTTGGGTGCATAAATGTTAAACGATTGAAATCTCTTCATCCTGTATGCTGTAAGACGAGTATGTAGTGTCCATCCTTATCTTTCCTTATTTTTGTTAAATCTAATTATATCTACAAACATGATTGCAACCCCTGCTTTCTTCTGATTTCCATTTGCCTAGAATATTGTTTTCTAGCCCTTCACCCTGACTCTTGTTTTATCCTTAGAGGTTAGGTGTGTTGGTTGGAGACAGCAGACATTGGGTTTGAACTTTTGTATCCAGCCAGCCAGCCTGTGCCTCTTTGGTGGGGAATTCAAGCCATTCACATTTACTGAGAGAACTGATAGGTATGGTGGAGTTTTTGGTTATCCTGTTTTGCAGAGTTCTATTGTTTAGTTTTATCCCTTGCACCATTGTGGAATCTAGGCTTTGTTCTTTAATTTCTGGGTGTATTTACTTTGGTGATGAATCATCATGCTGGTCAATATGAAGAACAGGTCTGAGTATTTCCTGTAGAGTTGGTCTAGTTGTGGCAAATTTCCTCAACATTTGCATATCAGTAAAATATTTGATTTTTCCATAACAAATGAAATTCAGTTTAGCAGGTTACAAAATCCTGGGCTAAAATTTGTTTTGTTTAAGAAGGTTAAAGGCTGATGACCACCCTCTTCTGGCCTGAAAAGTTTTTGCTGAAAGGTCTCAGGTTATCCTGGTATTTTTCCCTTTGTACATAAGACTTTCCTTATGCCTGGCTGCTTGCAGGATTTTCTCTTTCATACTGACTTTGGCAAACTTAATTACAATGTGTCTACACGATGCTTTGTTTGGATTGAATGAGGCTGGGTTCTGAAACTACTCTGAATTTCTGTGTCTCGCATAATACTTGGGAAATTCTCCACCATGATGTAGAGCGTCAGTGCTTTTCGGGCCATTCTCTTCTCCTTCAAGAATCCCTGTAATTCAGATGTTTGATCTTTTGGAGTAATCCCATGACTCTCTCAGGGAATATTCTGTTTTTGTTCTCTTGTTTTTCTGCCTCTTTGAATGACTGGGTTAATTCAAAAGTCTGTGTTCAATTTCTAAAGTTCTTTCTTATCCATTTTCTACTCTGTCACTGAGGCTCTCTACCATGTTTTGAAATTCCCTGAATGCCTCTTTTAATTCCTTAAGCTCTGCTACATCTTTTTTAATTACGTCCAGATACTTGGTGACTTCATCCTTATTTTCACTAATTTCTTGAGACAATTTTTGGATTACTTTTTGGTTTCCTTTTTCTCTCTTCTCCTAAATTCTATTCATCTTATTTGCCATCCATATTCTGAATTCTATTCTGACATTTCAACAATTTCTCTATGGATGGTATTTTCTGCTCTATCTCCCTTGTAATCTCTTCAGGGAATTGATCTGCTTGGATTTTAATTCTTGCCCTATGCATTTTCATTTCAAACACTATAGTTTCATTTTTAGACATTTTATTTCCATATTTTCTGTTACATAGTGCTGTATTTTGATCTTCTATGTCTTGAAAGTTTTAGAACATATGGTACCCAGTTATATTACTGTTTCAATGAACTTGCTGGCTCATTCTACCATCTATGGCAATTCTGAGTCCTAATTTACTGATCAGTCTCTTTGAGATGACCCAGGTTTCCCCATATGTTAGTATGTCTGATAATATTTTAACAGATGAAAGATATTGTGAATTTGACTTTGTTGGATATTGAATACTTCTGGATTCCTCTAAGTATTTATGTGCTTTGTTCTAGGATGCCCTTAAGTCACTTGGAAACAATTTGATACTTTTAGGTCTTGCTTTTATAAGTTTTTAGGTAATTCTGGGGTACATAAACTCCTATACTGAGAGAAGACATTTCTAAACACTCAACCCAATACTCTGTGAATTGAGTTTTTGCACTCTGGTGGCAACAGTCCATTTCACTCTCTTTGTGATTGCTGTAGACTGTTCCCTCTAATTCTTTCACAAAGTTCTTTCATTAATTTCCTCACACACAAGCTGATTAGTATTTCAGTGAGTAGGAGATGGCCCCTTTACAGATCTCAGACTTCTGTCTTTGTGTATGTATCTCCTTTAGGACACAAGCAATTCCCAACCCTCACTGTTCTATGTTCTAGGAAAGTATGGCTGAGAGGTCTTGAGCTGGCTTCCTCCACCAACCCTACCTGGAAGGTCCATCCCAGCCATGCATGTCTGAAAATACTGGGGTATTAAAAACCTTGGCAAAGATACCTCATTGAGAAGAGATTCCAAAGGAAACTAAAAAAAGCAGAAACAATTGCTCCCTGCCCAAATCCCCAATTATAAAGCATATTGTCACTCTGAGAAAAATAGGACACTGTTCCAAACCTCCAGATCCAGAATAATGATACAGAGCTTTTACCCAAGAGCATAGGCAAGTCACAATAACAAAGAGCTCTAAAGCTCTCCTCTAGAAAATTCACTTTGCTCAGATAAGAGTGCAGGTTAAGTTCAAGCCTAAGGCCAACCTTGAAAACAAGCTAAACCACAAACCAACTAAAAGTTCTACCGAAGAGAACAAGGGAAAGTAAAAGCTAAGAAAGGACATCTAGGGAACTTAGATTTGTTCCTTTCTACCAGAAACACTCATACAAGTACATACACACCACACACAGGCTTTCTGCAATAATGATTTTTAAACTTAAGTTTTTTAACTAGATGACTCCTATAATAATGTCATGAAAAGCAACTTGAAAAACTGACCTCAAAGACTACCCTCTAAAAGGGGCCCACAATTAACTGGACCAAATAGTGAACAGTATATGGCCCAGGGCATTGTTAAAATCAACAGAGCAAGCAATAAGTCAGCAACTAATTCATAGCAGAGTGTGATAGCAACAAAGGCAGACAAACTAATATAAGCTATCAGAAAAGGAGAAACTCAAAAAGGGATACTCAATCTGTAATTATTACTTTGTATAATTTGTTTCAGATTTAGATTTTTTTTTTCAAATTTTGGAATATTTGCATTACGCTTACTAACTAAGCATTCTAAATCTGGAAATCCAAAATCTGAAATTTTCCTTTAAGCATCATCATGTTGGACTTGATACGTTTTGGATCTTAGAGCCTTTCAGATGTTCAGACTTGGGGTGACCAACCTGTATAACAATGCACTTTTGATTTTTAAACATATATAGTTGTAATATGTATAAAAATAATGCCAAAAATGAAGAAAAGAGACAAGAATTATATAAGTAACAATCTTATATCTTATTGGAGTTAAGGTAGCATAAATCTGAAGTAGATTTTGATAAGGTACTATTTAGATAAAGTCTAGAGCAACCACCAGGTGAATAATTTTTTAAAGTGTAACAGTCATTAAAGGAATTAGATTGTTCTACTAAAATATATCCACTTCATTAAAAAGGCAGAAGTAAAAAGAACAGAAAATCAAAAAACCATGAAACAAAGAAAATAAAAAGATAGCAGATGTGAATCCAACTACAGATGTTTCTCAACTTATCCATCACACATCCACTGTAAGTTAAAAATACCATAGCTCAAAATGCATTTAATACCACAATAAATCAATTTAAGTCAAAACCAATTCTAAGTCAAATCATCATCCAGATGCTTTTCCATTTACAAGGAGGCTACATCCTAATAAATGCATCATAAAATCATAAGTTAAGCCATCACAAGTCCAGATGTTTTTCAACTTACAATGAAGTTACATCCCAATAAACTCATTGTGAAGCTGAAAAATCATTAAGCTAAACCATTATTAGTTAAGGGACTGTGTGTATATTGATTATAACAAAAATGGAAATGGAGTTGTAAGTCCAATCAAAAGGCAGCCATTCTCAGGCTGTACAAAATCTGAAAATCCAAACACATGTTGTATACAAGAGATATACTTTGGTTCAAAGATATAACTACACTGAAAATTAAAAAACAGAAAAAAATACACCAGGCATATGGCATTCATAAGGCTGGAGTACCTATCCCAACATCACACAAAATACACTTTAATGCAAAAATTGTTATTAAAGAGTGGACATTTTATAATAATAAAAGGGTCAGTCAATAAAAAAGAGAGAACAATTCTAAACACATATGTCACTAACGACAGAGCTTCAATGTACAAAATGCAAAAACTGAAAGAACTAAAAGAAAAAATACACAAGAAGACAATAATTGAGACTTTAATACTTCATTTTCAGTAATGGACAAAACAACTGGGCAAAATATAAACAAGGAAGTAGAAGATACAAATGACACCATAAAGCACATCATAAAGCAACCAGATGTATGAGTTATAGACAGAACACTCCACTTTAAAACAGCGGAATGACATTTTTTCAAAGCATACATGAAAATATTCCCTTCCCCAGAATAGATTTAAAGGGATTTTCTGCCAACAATAGAAATAAATCACAAATCAACAACACAAAGGAATTTTAAAAATCACAAACAGGTACAAATTAAATAGCACATTCCTAAATTTGAAAAAAAGGATCAAAGAAGCAATGACAAGGGAAATTAGAAAAATACTTTGAGAGAAGTAAAAATGAAGGCATAGCATACCAAAACTTATGGAACACAGGTAAAGCAATGTTTAGAATGAAATTTGTAGCTGTAAATAACCATGTTAAAAAAGATCTCAAATCAATAAACTAACCTTAGAGCACTAGACAAGAAAAGGACTATGAACCCAAAGCAAGCAGAAAAAAGGAAATAAGAAAGATTAGAGTAAAAATTAATGAAAGCAAGAACAGAAAAACTATAGCTAATTGTTAGAAAAGATCCACAAAACTGACAAATCTCTAGCTGAATGGATATTGAAAAAAAAATGATTCAAATTACTAAAATTGGCTCGGCGCCTGTAGCACAGTAGTTACGGCACCAGCAACATACACCAAGGGTGACAGGTTCAAATCTGGCCCAGGCCAGCTAAAACAACAACGACAACTGCAACAAAAAATAGTCAGGTTTTGTGGCAGGTGCCTGTAGTCCCAGCAACTTGGGAGGCTGAGGAAAGAGGATCACTTGAGCCCGAGAGTTTGAGGTTGCTGTGAGGCGTGACGCCACAGCACTCTACCAAGGGTGACATAGTCTCACCCCCCTCAAAAACCCCAAATTACTAATTTATTCCCAATATTGAGAATAAAAGACATCACTATCCCTTTTAAGAAAGGAAAAGAATTATAAGGGACTGCTATGAACAATGTATGCTAACAAAATATATAATTTGTCAATGAATTGAAAAAGTCCCTAGAATAACAAAAATTAATGAAACCAACTCAAGGAAAAACAAAAGTCTGAAAACACTTATAGCTAGTAAAAACATTAAATTAGTAATTTTAAGAATTCCCATTAAAAAAAAGAAAGCCAGCCAGATGCAGTGACTCAAGCCTATAATCCTAGCCCTCCAGGAGACTAGGGTGGTTGAATTATTTGAGCTCAGGAGTTCAAGACCAGCCTGAGCAATAGTGAGATTCTGTCTCTACTAAAAATAGAAAATCTAGCTGGGCATTGTGGTGGCCTCTCCCAGCCCCATCAGTTATTCCTTTGAAAATAACTGAGTGTAAGAATTTTCTTTCTGAATTACTGCTTTGCTGGCTCATCCACTAGAGTAGAACAGCAACAATTAGGGACTGGTACACAGAATATGTAAAGAACTCTTACAACTCAACAAAAAGAGGACAAGTAATCTAACTATATGACGAAAAAAGCAACTTTGTCATAATGATATATTCATTTTGGGAGTTGTCAATTCTTTAGGATTTTCTGCTTCAACAATCATGCCTCTGAGAATACGGGGGTTTATTTCTTCCTATTCATCTGTATACTTTTCATTTGGCTGCTGAATAAGAGTTGTTAAGACTGGACATTCTAGCCTTTCTACTTAGGGAAAAAGCACGCAGTTTCTCACCATTAAGTATGATGTTAGTAGTAGATTTTTTTTTAAAATCATGTTGAAGAAGTTCACCTCTATTCTACTCCTAGTTTGCTCAGTTTTTTTTTTAAATCATGAATTGGTTATTAGATTTTGTGAAATGTTTCTTCCACATCAGTTGATATGCTTATATGATTTTTCTTTGGTAACCTGTTTGATGTGGTAGATTGATTAATTGATTTTCAAATATTGAACCAGCCTTGCATGCCTGAAATAAATGCCAAAGGATCATAATGTCTTATTCTTTTTTATACATGGTTGGATTCTATTTGGATTTTTGCATCTATTATCATGAGATATATTGGTCTGTGATGTCCCTTCCTTGTAAGGTCTTCATCTGCTTTCGGGACTAGAAAAATAATGGCCTTAAAGAAGTAGAAAGCTTCCCTCTACATCTCTTTTGTGAAACACATTGTAGAGAACTTTTGTTCTCTTCCTTAAATGTTCCATCAGTGAAACTAATAATAGGTAATAGCCTGATAATTAGGTTTCTTTAGAAAGCTTTAAACTAATGATTCAATTTCTTTAACAGATTCTGGCCTATTTGAATGGCCTATTTCTCCTGTGTTAATTCTGTATTTCTCTCTCTCTCTCTCTCTCTCTATATATATATATATATATGTATAAAATATTTTTTTTAATTTTTTTTTTTTTTTATTGAGACAGAGTCTCACTTTGTCACCCTTGGTAGAGTGCCATGGTTCATAGCTCACAGCAACCTCAAACTCTTGGGTTCAAGTGATTCTCTTGCCTCAGCCTCCCCTGTGCTTGTATATTTCAAGGAATTGCCCATTTTGTTTAAGTAAGGGGACTGGGAAGCCAGGAATGAGTGCAAACTGTACCAAAACAATCTGCTCCATTCAAAGTAGGAGGAAATGCTGATCTAAATAACATTAAAAATAGCATTTATGAGACAAAAGTCAAATCTGCAGATAAGAATTGTATTTTAGTTGACAAAATTATAAAATTCAGAATTGTTAATTATACCCCATATACTTCCACATCAGCTGATATAATGTATACAAGGAAAGAAAAATTAAAGCAAATGGATGATGGATGGTTGGAACCAGATTTCTTCCTTTTGGGTGTGGTCATTTACAGATAAGCAAGGAAGAAAACTAGAATGTTCCATGTGGGAATTAAGAATTAAAGACAAAAGTATAAACGCATGTTTAATTTAATATGGCAGATGGTTACATATAGAAAAACTTACAAATACATGTAATTATAGGGGTTAGTATGCATATGTGTATTTCCCTGCTCTGTTAGTTGAGAGGGCCAACGCCCTATTAGGACAAGCATACCTTCTGCATAGATCTTGGTTTCTAATATTATTCTTGAGTAAAATGAACCAGGGTTATGTGCAGAA
This sequence comes from Perodicticus potto, assembly GCA_963574655.1. Lineage (NCBI taxonomy): Eukaryota > Metazoa > Chordata > Mammalia > Primates > Lorisidae > Perodicticus > Perodicticus potto. The sequence goes on along the minus strand of CAUYRH010170652.1, from coordinate 11,005 downwards.
ATGGCTGGTTTTGGAAAGAAGGAGGGATGGGCGCTGGCCCCATATACCGAAGGTGGTGGGTTCAAGCCTGGCCTCGGCCAAACTGCAAAACAGAAAAATAGCCGGGCGTTGTAGTGGATGCCTGTAGTCCCACCTACTCAGGAGGCTGAGGCAAGAGAATTGCCTAAGCCCAGGATTTGGAGGTTGCTGTGAGCTGTGTGACACCACGGCTCTCTACCAAGGGCGATAAAGTGAGACTCTGTCTCTACCAAAAAAAAAAAAAAAAAAAAAAAAGGAAAGAAGGAGGGAAATATACAGGATGAGCCTGAAGCATCTTATAGTGCTAGAAAGAAAGGAAGTGCTCCAAAACAATGGAATAAAATATATAAATCCCCACTTCTTAGGTGATACTGTGCAAAGTGATATTTTTCCAATGTGTACAATATGGAAAGTGAGAAAAAACATAGCTTTATAGTGGAGTAAACTGACAAACACTATTTCAATTAAGTTATTTAGGCCAAAATCAAAAGTCATTAAAATATGGTGATACTATGCATGCTTGATACAATGTGACAAAAAAGGTATTTTACCACTGTGGCCTTCCTCCCCAAAACCCATAATCCCAGTCTTATCTTAAGAAAAACACCAGACAAATTCCAGTAAGTGGAATTTATATATACCTCACCAGAACTCTTCCAAACTGTCAAGGTCATCCAAAACAAGGAAAGTCTGGGAAACCACCATAGCCAAGAGGAGCCTAAAGAGACATGATAACTAAATGTAATATGGTACCCTGGCAGGGATCCTGGAACAAAGAAGGATTAGGTAAAAATTAACAAAATCTAAATAAAACTGTGGACTTTAGTCAATAATAATGTATCAATATTGGTTCAATAACTGTCACAAATATACCATACTAATATATTAGCAATGGAGGAAATGGCATTATTCTTTCTACTATCTTTTTTTTTTTTTGAGACAGAGCCTCAAAAAAGGTAGAGGTAGAGTGCCGTGGCATCATAGCTCACAGCAACCTCCAACTCCTGGGCTCAAGTGATTCTCCTGCCTCCGCCTCCCAAGTAGCTGGGACTATAGGTGCCTGCCACAACGCCTGGCTATTTTTTGGTTGCAGCCATCATTGTTGTTTGGCAGGCCTGGGCTGGATCCGAACCCGCCAGCTCAGGTATATCTGGCTGGCACCTTAGCCACTGGCGCCGAGCCTCTTTCTACTATCTTATCTATAAATTATGAAATAAAGCGAACTTTTTAAATGGATAAAGAAAGTATGTAACTATCCAATGAGCGCAAAAAAGATGTTCAACATTGTTAGCCATTAGGAAATGAAAACAAAAACCACAATGAGATACCACTTTATAATTACTGGATTGGTATAATCAAAAAGACATAATAAAATGTATTGGTAAAGATCTGGACAAATCAGAAAACTCATGTACTGATGGTGGGAATGTATTCACATATTGCAGCTGCTATTGAAAAGAATCCAGCAATTTCCCAGAAGGTTAAACTTAGAGGCACCCCATAACCCAGCAACCTACTTCCTGGTATATATCCAAAATGTATACATGTCCATATGTAAAGGTGTACACAAACAAGCACAGAAGCATTATTCATAAACACCAAAAAGTGGGGAAAAAATACAAATGTCCACCAACTGACAAATGGGACAAATAAAATGTGGTATCTCCATATAACATAATATCATATGGCCATAAAAACAAGTGAAATATTGATATTCTACACCATGGATGAACTTTAAAAATGTTATGCTAAGTAAAGGAAGCTAGTCAGAAAAGGTCACACATGATTCAATTTATATGAAACATCCAGATGAGGCAAGTCCATACAGACAGAAAACTGATTAGTGGTTGCCCAGGGATATGGGGAAAGGAAAATAGAAAGTAACTGCTAATGAATATTGAGTTTGTTTTAGGAGTGATAATAATATTCTAATAAAACCACTGTAGTGATGGTTACACAATTATGCAACACACTGAAAATGACTAAATCATATACATTAAATTTATAATGTATATGTTATGTGAATTATATCTCCATGAAACTATTAAGAAAATTGTTTACTATATACCTGTTTGATGGTGTATAGAAGACATGTGACTGATATTATATATTGTTCTTATAGCCAATCACCTGCCTAAACTAACATTAATTTAAATCACTTTTTTTTTTTTTTTTGAGACAGAGTCTCACTATGTCACCCTCAGTAGAGTGCCATGGCATCACAGCTCACAGCAACCTCAAACTCTTGGGCTTAAGCAATTCTCTTGCCTCAGTCTCCCAAGTAGCTAGGACTACAGGTGCCCGTCACAACACCTGGCTATTTTTTGTTGTTGTTGTAGTTGTCGTTGATGTTTGGCAGACTTGGGCCAGGTTCGAACCTGCTAGCTCCAGTGTATGTGACCAGGGCCTTAGCCACTGAGCTACAGGCGCTGAGCCAATTTAAATTACTTTTGTATGGATTATTTACTTTTGTTTGTATACATCACAAATATTCTAAAAAAAATAACAATTTGACTTCCCAATCTTTATGTTTTATTATTTTTTCTTGTCTGTGTAATGGACAGAATATCCTTTATGATATTTATTAAGATTGGCAGTACTGAAGAACTATTGTCCCTCATTTGGAAGATGTCCTCGAATTTGTCAACAAATACTATATCAGACCAAGCTTTGTACATGTTTTTTACTTTTACTAAAGATCAAGAAGTTGCATTATTCCTCATTTGGTAAGCAATTTACAAAACTTTTTATTTGGAGATAATTTTTAGAGTGATATGCAGCTGGAAGAAATAATACAAAGATCCTGAATATCCTCTTTTACCCAGTTTTCCCCAATGGTAACATCCTGTGCAACTATAGTTCAGTATCAGCCAAGAACTGATATTGACTCATTCAAATCAACCTTATCATGATTTCACAAGTTTTACATGTATTAGTTACCTGTACTTACCATATGTATATATGGATTTGCATGAAACCACAACAGTGGAGATAAAGAACAAAAGGATCCCACAAGCTCCCCTTTTGTAACTATAGTCATCTCTTACCCTCCATGCCTTCCAAAACTGGTGACCACTCATTTGTTCTCCATTTCTATGTTGTCATTTCAAGAATGTTGTACAACATAAACCCATAAGGCATTAAAATAAATAGCCAAGCTCCATTTTTTACATTTGGTTGCTAACAGATTTCAAATTCCACCTCTCTGTCTCCACTCCTATCCAACACTGAGGCAAACCAATTAATAAAACCTAGGTGCTCCTTTTCCCTTTGTACTAGAAAGAAATTCAAAGTACATAAATTCCACACTTCTTCTGTGGATTCACCCCAGCCCAAATTCCTAATGCAGTGATTTTCAAACAATATGCCTTAAAAATTTTTAAAGATCATTAATTATATAATTTGTGAAGCAAGTTCAAAGTACAGGAAGTATATTCTTTTTTTATTCTTTTTAAAAAAATCAACATAATTTAAGTGTGCCACGGAAGTTTAATTATAGGTTCAAGTGTGCTGTGAGATAAAAAAGTTGAAAAACACTGCCCTAATGACAAAAAAAGCAAGCCATTCTTCTTGGGAGCCTTCTTTGCCTGTCTCTCTGTCTGACTCTATGAGTAAAAAATGCTTTTTTACACTCTAAACATATGTAGACCATTATCAGTCTCCATAGCTAACACAAATTATGGGGCAAAGGGAGTATATCCCTGCCCTGGAAGTAACCAAAACAAGTACATAAATTTTTGATATTGGTTTTCTTTAATTCTCCTTACTCTCTTAAGATTCATCTAAGTTGTTGCACGTAGTTGTTGCACGTATTAATAGTTCATTCCATTTTAATACTGAATAACACTTCATGATATGGATATACCAGTTTAACTACTCGTCCATTCAAGAATACTGAATCGTTTTAGCTTGGGGCTATTCCCCATGAAACCACTATGTCATCTGTGCACATGTTTCTGATGAAACATAAGTTAAAAAAAAATAAATTTTCATTGCTGAAAGATAAATGCCTTAGAGTACAATTAGGGGGTCATACGTTAAGTCTGTATTTAGTTTTAAAAGGAATTGACAAGGTGGGGCATGGTGGCTCGTGCCTGTAATCCCAGCACTTGGGAGGGTGAGGCAGGTGGATTGCCTGAGCTCACAGGTTCAAGACCAGCATAAGCCAGAGCGAGACCCCATCTCTAAAAACTAGCCGGGCATTGTGGCAGGCGCCTGTAGTTCCAGATACTTGGGAGGCTGAGGCAAGAGGATCACTTGAACTCAAGAGTTCGAGGTTGTTGTGAGCTAAGACGCCATGGCACTCTAGCAAGGGTGACCAAGTGAGACTCTGTCTCAAATAAATAAATAAAAAGAATTAACAAACCATTTTCCAGAATGTCTATACCATTTTATGGTACCTTCAAAAAAATGTATGAACAATCCAGATTCTCTACATCCTCACCAGCACTTGTAACATTTATAAGGTATATCTGCTAGCAATGAATTCTATGTACGTTGTCTTCATTTTGGTGTACTTACTGAAAGGTAATTTTGTTGGATATAAGATTGTTGGTAAAGTTTCATTCAGCCCTATGAATTTTTTTTTTTTTTAGCCCTATGAATTTTGATCTCCATTGTCATGAGTGAAAACTCAGTTTTGTTTTGTTTTGTTTTTTTGAAACAGAGTCTCAGTCTCTTGACCAGGCATGAGTGCCATGGCGTCAGCCTACCTTATAACAACCTCAAACTCCTAGGATCAAGCATCCGACTGCCTTAGCCTCTAGAGTAAGTACGACTAGAAGTGCCCACTATGGGACCCAGCTAATTTTTCAATTTTTAATAGAGACAGGGTCTTGGTCTTGCTCAAGCTGTTCTAAAACTCTTGAGCTCAAGCAATCCACCTGCCTCAGCCTCCCAGAGTACTAAGATTATAAGTATGAGCCACCATACCCAGCACCTCAGTGTTATTTTGGTAATATAAGTGTAAAATATTTTAATTATGATATGTCTGGGTATAGGTCTCTTTGCATTTATCCTCCTATGAGTTTGCTCAGCTTCTTGGATGAGTACATTAGTGTTCTTCAACAGATTTTAGATGTTTTCTTTTCCTTATTTTTTTTGGAGACAGTCTCACTTTGTTGCCCTCGGTAGCTGCTGTGGCATCATAGTCACAGCAACCTGAAACTCTTGGGCTCAAGCAATTCTCTTTCCTGAGCCTCTCACGTAGCTGGGACTACAGGCACCCACCACAACGCCCAGCCATTTTTAGAGATGGGGGTCTCGCTCTGGCTCAGGCTGGTATCGAACCTGTGAGCTCAGGCAAGCCATCTGCCGTGGCCTCTCAAGTGCTAGGATTACAGGCATGAGCCACTGTGCCCAGCCCAAATTTTATTTTATTTTATTTTATTTTATTATTTATTTATTTTTGAGACAGAGTCTCACTATGTTGCCCTGGCGTCACAGCTCACAGCAACCTCAAACTCTTGGGCTTAAGTGATTCTCTTGCCTCAGCCTCTCAAGTAGCTGGAACTACCTGCACCCACCACCACACCCGGCTATTTTTTGTCATTGTTGTCATTGTTGTTTAGCAGGCCTGGGCCAGGTTCAAACCCACCAGCCCTGGTGTTTGTGGCCGGTGCCCTAACCACTGAGCTACGGATGCTGTGCCAGGCCCAAATTTTAGATGTTTTCAGATTTTGTCAAATAGTTTTTCTTTCCCTTTGTCTTCCTCATGCTTGTATACCCATTTTGCCTATATTGGTGTACCTAATGACAATCTATATTTCTCTAAGGTTTTGTTCATTTTTCTTCATTATTTTACTGGCTCTTCTTCAAACTACATAATCTACGTTGATCTGGACTTGATTGCCTGAGTCTCCTGCCATCTCAAATTTACCATTCATCTTAATTAAATGTTTCATTTTGGTTACTATACTTTTCTATTGTGGTATTTCTGTTTGATTCTTTCTTATATTTTCTACATCTTTACTAAAATTTTTATTTTATACATTATTATATCTTCTTTTAATCTTTTAAAAATCATTTCCTTTAGTTCTTTAAAAATGTCTATAACAGCTGCTTTTGAAGTCTACTAACTCCAACTTCTGAGTCCATGGGAAGGCAGTTACTATGGCATACTGTTATTCTTGTGTGTGGGTCCTAGTTCCTTGCATGTCTCAAAATTATTTTTGCTGTTGAACAAGGGACAACAGGTCCACTCAGTTAATGTTGTTCCATGACTTCACCAACAGGTGGGGTGGGCAACTCCAAGCTCATCACCCCACCGAAACATCAAAAAACGAGGAGAAACTATAAAAACCAACTTTGTCAGAACTCTGGAACAGAAAGGTCGACAGTAACAAAGTAATGCTAAATTTAAAAAAAGGCAACTTCAAAATGGTAGAAAAGCTTTATGGCATTTTCACTTGTACAAGGGATCTTCAATACGATTAATGGCTGAGTTCTTGTCAGAAAATAAATGAAAGCAGGAGACAGTTAAGATAGCATATTTAAATTGCTGAAAGAAAATAACCATCATCCAAGAATTCTGTACTTGGTAAAACTGTCCTTAGAATAAGAGAGAAATGAAGACATTCCCATATCTTGAATGAAGTTAGAAAACAAATGCTAAGTGAGCTTATTACTACTGTAATAGAAAGAAATTCTATTCGAATACAAGAAATTCGAACAAGTATCCTAATGGACACTAGACTCAAATCTGGGTGAATCAATAAAGATCTCCAATAAAGTTATTTGCATAATAGAACTCAGACAAATGAAAACTAAATATAAATTGACATTACTAGGCATATGATGTATAAAGATATAATTTGTGGCAACAACAACAGAAAGGGGAGGGACATGCTGTACAGAAGCAAGAGTTTTCATATGTTATTGAAATTAAGGTGGAATCAATCTGAACTAGATTGTTCTCAATTCAGGATGCTAAATGCAATCCCCAAGACAATATCTAAAAAGTATACATAAAAGAAAATGAGAAGGCAATCAAAATGATTCCCTATAAAAATCAAATGAACATAAAAAAGGCAGTCATAGAAATATGGGACAAAAAAAGGCATAAGACATACAGAAAACAAGTATTATGGCAGAATTACTTCCTTATCAGTAATTAAATGTGAATGCACTGAACTGTCCAATCAGAAGACAGAGGCTGGAAGTATGGATTAAAAAAATATGATCCAACTACATGTTGTATACAAAGCCTTACTTTAGATCCCAAAGTTCAAATAAATTACAACTGAAAGGTTGATAAAAGATTTTCTATGCAAATATTAAAAGAGAGCTGGTATGCTATACTAATCTCACAAAAAACAGATTATGTCATAAACTGTCACAAGAGACAAAGAAGAGCATTATATGGCTAAAGGGATCAATTTTTTTGTAAGATAAAAAAATTACATATGCATCATAGAGAATCTCAAAATATTTAAGGCAAATACTGACAGAACTCAAGGGAGAAACAATACTACAGTAATATTAATAATTTTAGATTACAATATACCACATAAAATCATGAACAGAACATCTAAACAGAAGATCTATAAAGAAAGACAAAGCTTGAACAATACTATAAATCAGTTGTACCTAATAGACATATACATTCCACCCAACAAAATAATACACATTTCTTTAAAGTGCACATGAAATATCCTCCAGGATAAACCAAAAAACAAGTTTCAATAAATATGAAACCACTGAAACTACACAAATTTATCTTTTTAAATCATGACGGAATGAAGTTAGACATCAATATGGACAACAAATACTGTGGAAATTACACAACACAAACAACCAACAGTCAGAGAATAAACATAAAGGAAATTAGAAAATACTTAGAGATGATTAAAAATGGAAACACAATATACCAAAACTTATGGGATGCAGTGATAGCAGTGCTCAGAGGAAAATTTATAGCTATAAATGCCTATACTAAAACAGAAGAAAGAACTCAAATAAATAACCTTACATCTTGAGTAACTAGAAAAAAATTAAGCCCAAAAGCTAGAAGGAAATGAAAAGATTAAAAATAGATGTAGAAATGAAATAAGGACTAAAATAAAATATAGAATAGGAAAAGAGAAATAAAATAAAACCAAAAGTTGACTCATTGAAAAGATGAGTAAAATTAACAAATCTTTAGCTAGACCTATTAAAAAAAAGAGAGGACACAAATAAGTAAAATGAAAAATAAAAATGTAGATATGATTTATTAACCTTAAAGAAATAAAGAGAATTACAAGAGAATACTACAAACAACCATAGGTTAACAAATTAGATAAACAAGGTAAAACAGGGTAATTTCCAGATGCTCAAAAATTCCCTAAACTGACTCAGGAAGAAATAGAAAATTTCAAAATACCTGTAACAAATAAAAAGATGGAGTCAGTCATGAAAAATTGCCTGACAAAAAAATTCAAGGAAAAGATAACTTTTCCTTGAATTCATAGGTGAATTCTACGAAATATTGAAAAAAACAACAACCGGCTCGGCGCCTGTGGCTCAAGTGGCTAAGGCACCAGCCACGTACACCTGAGCTGGCGGGTTCAAATCCAGCCCAGGCCCGCCAAACAACAATGACGGCTGCAACCAAAAAATGGCCAGGCATTGTGGTGGGTGCCTGTAGTCCCAGCTACTTGGGAGGCAGAGGCAGAAGACTCGCTTGAGCCTAGGATTTGGAGGTTGCTGTGAGCTGTGATGCCACAGCGCTCTATCCAGGGGGTGACAGCTTGAGGCTCTGTCTCAAAAAGAAAAAAAAAACAAAAAACAACCAATCTTTCTAAACTTCTTCCACAAAATAGAAGGGGAGGGAAGACTTCTTAATAGCCTGATACAATAGCCAGATAAAGACACAGCAAGAAAAAAAATTACAGACCAATATCCCTTATGAATGCAGAGGCAAAACTACATACACACAAACACAAATGCACCGAAATTTATCAATAGTACATGGAAAGAATTATATACCATGGGGCGGCACCGTGGCTCAGAGGGTAGGGTCCAGCCACATACACTGAGGCAGGCAGGTTCAAACTCGGCCTGGGGCTGCTAATCAACAATGACAACTGCAACAAAAAAATAAGCTGGGCGTTGTGGTGGGTGCCTGTAGTCCCAGCTACTTGGGACGGTGAGGCAAGAGAACTGCTTAAGCCCAAGAGTTGGAGGTTGCTGTGAGCTGTGACGCTAGTCAGTTTCTAGGTGGAACTTACAAAATAATAGTGTGGTTTAGCATAAGAAAATCAATATAAACACTATATTAATAAAACGAATCATCTCAACTGATGCAAAAGAAGGCATTTGACAAAATCCAACACACTCAGAAAACAAAGAATAGAACTTTCTCAACATGTTAAAGAGCATTTACAGAAAAATTCATGGCTTACATCATACTCAGTTAAAGAAAGGTTTTCTCCTAACATCAGGAAAAAGACAAGAACACCAATTTTCACCAGGCTATTCAACGTTGTAGTAGAAGTTCTGCAAACAATTAAACATGAAGAAGAAATAAAGGCACCTGGAAAGAAGTAAAGCTATGTCTACTCACAGATAACATAATCCTAAATATAGATCATAAAGAATCTTAAAGAAAACTATCACACCTAATCAACAAATTCAGCAAAACTGCAGTGTACAAAATCAACAGACAAAAATCAGCTGTGTATCTACCCATCTTCAAAGAACAATATGAAGAGGAAATTAAGAAAGCAATTTTCTTTATAATAACATCTAAAAGAATAAAATACTTAAAGGGAACACTTCTACACTGCTGGTGGGAATACAAACTAATACAGTCCTTTTGGAAAGATGTTTGGAGAATACTTAGAGATCTAAAAATAGACTTGCCATTCAATCCTATAATTTCTCTACTAAGTATATATCCAGAAGACCAAAAATCGCATTATAACAAAGATATTTGTACCAGAATGTTTATTGCAGCCCAATTCGTAATTGCTAAGTCATGGAAAAAACCCAAGTGCCCATCAACTCATGAATGGATTAATAAATTGTGGTATTTGTACACCGTGGAATACAGCAGCCGTGAAGAAAGATGGAGACTATACCTCTTTCATGTTTACATGGATGGAGCTGGAAAATATTCTTCTTAGCAAGGTATCCCAAGAATGGAAGAAAAAGTACCCAATATACTCAGCCCTAATATGAAACTAAGTTATAGCTTTCATACGAAGGCTATAACCCAATCACAGTACAAGAATATGGGGAAGGGAGCAAGGGAGGGGAAGGGAGAGGGAAGAAAGGTGGAGGGAGGGTGATGGGTGAGTCCACACCTAGGATGCATCTTAGAAGGGTGCAGGTGAAGTTTACTAAATGTAGAGTATAAGGGTTCGAACACAATAACTAAGAAAATGCCAAGAAGGCTAAGTTAACCAGTTCGGTGAAAATATTTCAGACTGTATATGGAACCAGTACATTGTACCTCATGATTGCATTATTGTACACAGCTATGATTTAATAAAAAAAAAAAAGAATAAAATACTTAGAAGTAAATTTAACTAAGAAGGTACAAGACTTGTTTGTACACTGAAACTTCAAAACACTGCTAAAAGATCCAAAAGAAGTCATAAATAAATGAAACAATATCTGGTGTTCATGGCTTGAAAGATTTCTTATTATTTTTAAGATAGCAATGCCCTCCAAAATGATACAATTCAACAAAATCCCTATCAAAATTCAGTCAGCATTTTTGCAGAAACAAAAAGCTAATTCTCAAAAACCACATGGAATTATAAAGCATCTTAAATAGCTAAACAATTTTTAAAAAGCACAGAATCACAGAACTCACAATGTCCAATTTCAAAATTTACTAAAAAGTTACAGTAATAAAAAGAGTGTGGTCACGCATACACATAGGCACAGACAAATGGAATATAATTGACAGTCCAAAAAATACATCATTTATAGTCAATTGATTTTTGACAAGGATGCCAAGTGTATTAAATGGGGGAAAAAAAATCTCTTCAACAAAGGA
>CAUYRH010170648.1:0-16922 GCA_963574655.1 Perodicticus potto | reverse complement strand
GTGATTAAAAGGCCATGAAGGCTATGTTAAATAGTTCAATGAAAATATTTCAGATTGTATATGAAGTCAGCACATTGTGCCCCATGATTGCACCAATGTACACAATTATGATTTAATAAAAATTAAAAAAAAAAAAAAGAATCGAATTCAGGAACTTGAAGAGAAAGTTACACTCCTATGTTCACTGAAGACTTATTTGCAATAGCCAAAATACAGAAACAATGTAAAATGTCTACCAATGAATGGATTTTGAAAATGTGGTATATAAATACGATGGAATATTACCCAGCCTTTAAAAGAAAATCCTACCATTGGTGACAATGTGGATAGACCTGAAAGACACACTCAGTAAAGCAAGCCAGACACATAAGGGAAACCCGACATGACCCTCTTACGTGAGGCATCTACAGTGGTCAAGGTGTGGCAATGGATGATAGAACAGAAGCTAGCAGGTGGTAGGGAAGGGAAATACGGGGAGTTGTTCAATGGGTAAAAGTTACAGTGATACAAGATGAGTAAGTTCCAGAGATCTAATGTACAACAATGTGCCTATAGTTAACACTAGCTGTTGTGCACTTAAAAACCTTTCTAAGAGGGTAGATCACATGTTAAGTGTTCATACCATCAAAAAGGGGGCAGGATAGTAGACAGCAAGAAGCTCTGAAAGTGATTGATTTATTTAATACTCAGATTGTGGAAATGATAGTACAGGTATATTCATACATCCAAACTCACCTCATTGTATTCTGCAATAGTATTCTGCAATTCTGGGCAGTTTGTTGTATACTATTCACGGCTCAATAAAGCTTAGGGGTAGGGGGTAAATTATTCTGTCCCAGGTTTATGGGTCCTGGCAGAAGACATGATACTCCTAAATCAGAGACAAAACCTGAGTTTTTACTGACAGCACTAAGTAGCCAGATCATCACCATTTTTGCAGCAATTATCTGAGCTCCAGTTCCCATACAACACTGCAAAGAGGGCCAGCTGACACCTGTACAAATAGCAGGGTGCAGTGCAGAAGAGAGACTCTGAGCTTTAAAAACCCAAATATTTTATTATGGAAAGTAAGCCTGTTTGACCCACAGGCAGACGTTTTATTTATTATTTTGAACAGTAAGTTAACTTGCCCTTTGCTCAGGGGGGGAACACTGTTATCTTCCAGGACTGTTGCACACCAACATCCTCCACAAGGTAGTCTGGGATAGGTGGGCAGTGCCTTCACTTCCAAGACATGTAGAAATGTGAGAGACCCGTGGAGAATAATTGCAGGCCTAATTGAAGTTTTAATAACTCAAACACATCTTAACTCTGAATTAGCATACATTAAACAAACCCCTTTAAGTTTTGAAAAGGTAGATCTCCATATACTATGTAGTACATAGCATACAATACAATAGATACAAATCTATTTTATAGTACAGCCAGTTGCCTGGGGAAAAATTAAACTCACACAAAAATAGAAATTAAAACAATATAAAATATTAACACTTAAAATGAACTATAGTTTGTGTTGGGGGGTTAATTCAACCATAAACTCAGGTTGATTCTCACTCTGAAGTGTACTTCAGAGTAAAGGGCCTACTTCACACATTCTGGAGCTAATAAAGAGAAAACTTCAAAGATTATTTTTTAGAAAATGCAAATGGAGTTCCAACTCTTATTTAAGTATCACTCCTACTAGACAACCAGGACTTCATTTTCTCTTAATATTTCAACTTCCTAACAAAAAATTGAAATATAAGTACTCAATGCAGTATTGTTAAATAAAAAAATTTAAAAGAAACACTGTCAATATTTACATGAGTATGTGATCATTAAATTCAGGTGACTTAGATCTCAGTAAAAATGCTTTTCACCTGGGATAATGGTCAGCCTACTGAGAAGAGTTCACACAAATTCATCCAATTGGACCAGTGTAGTAACATGCGTAGAGGTTGCATTGATCTAACAAGGAGAAATTCAGTCCCTTCCCTCCCCAAACTGAGAATATCACAAGGGGTGGGAAGAATAAACAAGTCTACACAATGCTTAAGAGAAGGCAGAAAATTATAACAGATAAAGAATGATTTCTGTAAAACATTCTTTTCATTCTAACTAAAGCAGGCTAAATAAGTAAATGTCTCATCTATAGACGATTTGTTAAGGATTAATAATTGGAATTCTGCTTCATGATGGAGGACTAAATACAAAGCTTTACTTATGCACCCTCCTACAATCTCACTGGAATGACGGAAAATGTATCGAAAACTAAGGTTAAATAGCAAGGAACTTATTGAGTCAAAATGGTCAAAATATCATTTTAATTTATTATTATGCTCTTTTAAGAGAGGCTCCAACTTGAACATTATAGTTACTTCTATTCTACCACTGCAAACAGCAAGTAGTCTTAAATTAGGAAAAAAAAAAAAAAAAAACTTAACAACAAGAAACATTACAGTAGGTGACCAAGTTGGAAATTTGTCTTCAGCCCAGACTCTAGAAATTTTTTTTATAGTAAGTTGGAAATTTCAGGGTACCAAAAGACAGAGAGAAGACAGTTCACAAGAATTTATACTATGCCTTTATTTCCTACCCAAAATACTGCCAAGCAACAATCACACTTGATTCTGTGGCTTCCATCCTTCTACCAAAGTCATAAGTCCTCCGCTGGAGTTACCAAGACCCTCAACTCCCCTGGATCACTGGGTCAGAAGGGCAGCACAGTGAGGTCTGAGCCAGGCTCTATGGTCAAGTTCAGTGTCTGCTTTAAAATTAGAAAACATATCCAGGGCTGGGTGTAGTGGCTCACACCTCAAACTCTTGGGCTTAAGCGATTCTTTTGCCTCAGCCTTCCAAGTAGCTGGGACTGCAGGTGCCCATCACAGCACCTGGATTTTTTTTTTTTTTTTTTTTTTTTGGTTGTAGAAGCCCAGGCTGGTTTCAAACCTGCCAGCTCCTGTGTATGTGGCTGAGCTACAGGCACTGAGCAGGGTCCGGTGTTGTTTGGGGCTGATCATTGGCTCTTGTTTCCCTGCAGCTTGGGAAATGACACTCTCCTATCTTTGCCTGTCTGGATGCTCTTAAGAGAACAGTATGATGGCCTATTTCAAGAGTCATATAAAGAGACATGCTAAACTCTGCCTGAAGGTCTTGATTCTAGTTCCATTCATTGAGCAGTTCCTATGGAGTGTTTGTCTGCTGTGTGCTGGGCCATGTTCTAGATACAGGGCAGGGCTGACTGGAGGGATGCCTCTCCATTTGGGGCTGTAGGGAAGTGCCCTTCTAGAGCAAAGGAGGCCTTAAAAGAGTTTAATTTTGAGACAGAGTCTCACTATGTCTCACTCGGTAGAGTGCTGTGGCATCACAACTCACAGCAACCTCAAACTATTTGGGCTCAAGCAATTCTCTTGCCTCAGCCTCCCAAGTAACGGGGACTACAGGCACCCGCCACAATGCCCAGCCATTTTTTGGTTCTAGTTCTTATTATTGTTTGGCAGGCCTGGGCTGGATTTAAACCCGCCAGCACAGGTGTATGCAACTGGAGCCCTAGCCGCTGAGCTACAGGTGCCAACCCTTAAAAGAGTTTGACTCTGAGCACAGTTGGAGCCCATGGAGGGTTTTGGGAAGAGCAGTAATACGCTCTGACTTAACTTCTGTAGGCTCCCTCTGGCTGCTGTGGGAGAGGGTGGGGTGTGGTAACAGGGAGACCAGTAAGGAGCCTATTGGCTTAATCCAGGCAAAGGATTATGGTGCCAAATGTCCAACTGATAAGCAAAATGGGGTGTACTTGTAAGATGGAATACTAGGTGAGCATAAAAGGAATGAAGTTCTGACTTGTGCTATGTGATGTAGTTGAACCTTGAAAATATGCTGAGCAAAAGAAGCTAGATAGAAAAAGCCACATATTATTATAAGATACCATTGATGTGAAATATACAGGATTTTCTTTCTTTTTTTTTTCTTTTGTGTTTTTCCCCCTCTATTTCCTTTGTAATGCCCAAGATTTTCTATAGGCAAATCCATAGAAACAGAAAGTAGACCAGAGCTTGCCAAGGTGAGGGGAATGGGGGATGATGAATAAAGGGTACAGAGGCTCTTATTTATTTTGCAGTGATGAAATATTCTAAAACTGACAGCAGTAATAGTTGTACATGTCTGTGACTGTACCAAAAGCCACTGAATTATATACTTTAAGTGGTGAGTTGTATAGCATGTGAGTATCAGTAAAACTGTTCTAGTAACTGGGACTACAGGTGCCCACCACAATACCTGACTGTTTTGTTTTTTTTTAGAGACGGGGGTCTCAGGCTCGGGCTTGGGCTTGGGCTCTGGCTGGTCTCAAACGAATGAGCTCAAGCAGTCCACCCACCTTGGCCTCCCAGGTGCTAGGATTTGAGATGTGAGCCACTGTGCCTGGCCGGTTCTAGACTTTTTTTTTTTTTTTTTTTTGAGACACTCATTATGTCGCCCTCGGTAGAGTGCTGTGGCATCACATCTCACAGCAACCTCTAGCTCCTGGGCTTAAGCGAGTCTCTCGTCTCAGCCTCCCAAGTAGCTGGGACTACAGGCGCCCACCACAACGCCTAGCTATTTTATGTTGCAGTTGTTGTTGTTTAGCTGGCCCAGGCCGGGTTCCAACCACCAGCCTCTGTGTATGTGGCTGGCACTGTAACCACTATGCTATGAGTGCCAAGCCTGGTTCTAGATTTTTTAGTTAAGCAAAATAAAAAAGAAAGAAAGAAATACCTCTGAAAATAAGTTGGCAAACACTGCCTATTATATCACCCTGTTGCAGTATGTTCAATAATTCCACGTGTAGGAAGTTATACACTAAGCTTTAGCTGGAGAAAATAGCCAATTTGGCAAGACAGCTTGTTTTGTGTGAAAAAGATGGATTGACGTTACCTTACTAAAGAGCTCAGAGGTTTTTCTGAAGGTCTCCTGTAGTGTCACAGACCATGATGAACATTGTTCATCAGTACACTGACGAACAGAGGGAAGAAGAATCAGTTTCACTCCTATTCCAGCTGCCCAGCTCAGGCCCTGAGACCTCAGGATTGTGCAATCTCAACAACCTCCTAACAGGTTTGATACCCTCAACTATTCTTCACAGGCCAGTCATCATCTACACTGTTGCCGATATTTTGTTTCTACAAATGCAGCTGTAAAAAGTATCATTGACCCTCTTCGGCTCTCTCACTGACTCCCATTACCTACATGGGTTTAAATTACTTCACCCGGATATGCTAGACTCCTAGAGGACCCAGGTCTGACTTATCTTTTCAGCCACATTCTCCTTTATTCCCCCCCAAACCAAATAAAATGAGTTCTTATTCCTCGCTGAAAAAAAAAAATCATACACTTTAAAGTCTATTAATTTACTGGGACTCTTGTCTTCATTTGGAAAATATGAGGTTTGTACTGGAGATGATTTATCTAGTTATGTGACTTTGTCCCTCAAAATATGACTAGAAAGCAAGTACAAGTGAATTAGATGCTTGGATGACTTCATAATTGGGAACTGATGGGGCTGGAATACCACAGGTAATAAAGTGAGACCAACCTAAGCAGCATAACCGTGGTGACCAGCATGGTCTAGGTTGTATAGGGAGGTGAAATCTAGAAATGGCTGAAATACAGAGAAACTAGGAGAGCAACGAAGCCACTGATGGCAAAAAGAAGAAAAAGAACAAGTTCCATGGCACAAATTAAAGAACAAAACTTTGGGATCAGGGCAGCTCCTGTGGCTCAAAGGAGTAAGGCGCTGGCCCCATATGCTGGAGGTGGTGGGTTCAAACCCAGCCCCTCCCAAAAAACTGCAAAAAAAAAAACCTTTGGGATCAGAGACACAATATCCTTGACATTGAACAGGTTGAGGTAAAGTTAAGTTTCAAATGTTGAGAGGGAATTGCTGAAATTGAATGGATGTCTAAGATTTTTGAATGGGAGAAAGTCACAGTGTCATGAGGCCAAGGTTTGGAAAAGGTCATCTACATCAAATCAGGCAGGTGAAGACAGTGAAAAGAAAAATGTCATCATAACTGCCAAAGTCTTCCCTGCATCTGAAGGAATCTCCTGCAGGAGGTAAAGAGGATGACATTGAACAGGTAAAAGATCATAGATCTTTGATGACATGGACCTCGGCTCATTGCACAAGCTAAACCCAGACTTAATTATAGCTAATTAAGATTCTTTAAATAAAATATAGCTTTAAATCAGGGGTGTTCAACCTGCAGTCTGTGGGACAGCATCCTGAATATTTGAGGCCTGTTTCGCTGACCTGTAGTTTGGGATATCATGAAGAGTATGCATGGATTTTGTCGTAGTTGTTGTTATTGTTGTTGCATTTTGGCCGGGGCCGGGTTCAAACCCTCCACCCTCAGTATGTAAGGTCAGCACCCTACTCACTGAGCCGCACGTGCTGCCCCTGCATGGGATTTTTTTTCTTTTTAACTCATCATCTTTTGTTAGTGTTTGTATATTTAATATACTTCCCCAGGAAACTCTTATTCTTGCAATTTTCAGCAGAGAAGAAAAAAAAAGATTGGACATGCCTATGTTAAATGATTTTTTTTGGAGATAAAGTCTCACTTTGTTGCCCTTATTAGAGTGCTGTGGCATCACAGCTCACAGCAACCTCCACCTCTGGACTTAGGCGATTCTCTTGCCTCGGCCTCCGGAGTAGCCAGGACTACAGGTGCCCGCCATAACGTCCGGCTATTTTTTTGTTGTTGCAGTTTGGCCGGGGGCTGGGCCTGAACCCACCACCCTCAGTATATGGGGCTGGAGCCCTACTCGCTGAGCCACAGGTGCCACCCTAAATGATTATGTTTTAAAAACAATTTCATTTAAGAAATAGCCATAGAGTTGATTTGTATATTTATAATTAATTAAAAATGAAAGATACATTTTTAAGCATATAATCACTGTAATGAAACATCTGGATAAAATACACAATATTAGTAAAGTTTAAAGTGAATAATAATCTTGAAAAATGCCCAGAGTGAAAAGATTGCTTGTACTACATGTTGAAATAATTTAGCATTTAACTATTTGACAAAATTTAAAGTGCAGCAATGAAAAGAACTTGGCGTATTTTAAAAGACACACACAAAAAGAACCCAGCCCCTACTGTTTGAGTCAAATCCTTCTTCGGTATCTTTATTAACAGAAGTACCACTGAAACTCAGCACTATTTCATGCTTTGAGTGTGCTCACCCACAGAGACATGAGTAGCTTTTTATAAGACATATATTAGATAAACTGGTAGTCTGCCAAAGAAAAGAAAGGTGTCATAAATCATTACATTATAAGAAAGAAAAGTATTCTTTCAGTAGACACCTAAAAAGTGGCTATAACTTTAAAATCAGCATTAAAGCCTATACATGATAGTAAGATTTTATTCCTACAGCTGCTGATCTCTGCGGTGAAATGTGAATAATATCAACTGAACAGCAACAAAGGTCAACAACAAAGGAATCTAAATATAGCTGTGCATGTTCAAATTCAGAGACAATATTTACATAATTAGCCAGTGTTTTACAACACATGCCCCATTAATTGGGACATTGTAGATTGTTAAAGATGTGAACAAAAACTGGGAAATCATCAACAATAGCGTAGCAGTCAGATTGAACAGTCTCAAAATCTGAAAGGAAATGGGTGGGGGGAAAGCCATTGATGATCAAGAAATGGGTAATAAACCAAGAAATAGAATTTGATTACTTAAAATTTTCAAAAACTAATTTTTCTTTGGCTCATTGATGATCAAGAAATGCACCTGTGGCTCAGGGTGTAGGGCACCGGCCCCATATACCGAGGGTGGTGGGTTCAAACCCGGCCCTGGCCAAACTGCAACAACAACAAAAAATAGCCAGGTGGCGTGGCAGGCGCCTGTAGTCCCAGCTACTCGGGAGGCTGAGGCAAGAGAATCACCTAAACCCAGGAGTTGAAGGTTGCTATGAGCTGTGTGAAGCCATGGCACTCTACCGAAGGCGATAAAGTGAGACTCTGTCCCTACAAAATAAAAAAAATAATAATGTGGTGGGTTCAAACCGAGCCCTGGCCAAAAAACTGCAAAAAAAAAAAAAAGGAAGAAAGAAAAAGAAATGGGTAATAAACCAAGAAAGAGAATTCGATTACTTAAAATTTTCAAAAACTAATTTTTCTTTAACCTTGACAATCAAGGTAACTTCCTAATATTAGAAAATGAACTGTTTCTTCTTACTCATAGTTATCAATAAGTTAACTTATGATGTAAGTTAAATTGTGGTATTGATAATGTCATTTACACATTAATAAATTGGAGCATGATTTAGGGTGTTATAAAATTAGAAAGATATCTTAAATTATGTAAATGAATATGTATTGATTTGATGTCTTCATTTTTCTTCACTCGGGTATTTTTCATTTGTACTTTAAGGGACAGTGTGGTTTTCCAGAGATGAAGAGGTTCTCCTTTGTGAATTCAGGCATTACACGTCTAAGCTTTATCTCATTGATTCTTCACAATAACCTCTGGAGATAGACATGAGACATGAAACATGATCCCTGATGTCAAAGAGATATAAGTGATATAAGAGTAGCTCCACCACTTACAAGCTATGAGATTAAGGGCCAGTGTCTTAACCTCTCTGAGCCTCTGTTACTTGCTTTGTAATCCCTAACTCCTAGGGTTGTTGGGAGCAATTAATGAGATAAAAGTTGTTACAATGTTAGTACAGTGTCTGAGTTTGACAAAGGTCTCAATGAATTGCAGTTTGTGTCATCATTATCTTATAAAAGTGAGATATGAGAAAGGAGAGGCAGAAAAGGAGATTAAGTGCAATGTATCAGGGCTAAATGTCTACCAGAGAACTAACAAGCATTGCAGGAGTTCCTAGCAGAGGGGTATTTGGAAACAAGACCGTTCTCCATAAACACTTTCCTTGAGATGTTGCTGTTTGATTGTCTCAAAGGCAGAAGGAAAGAGACAGGGAATGGAGAATACACGAGGGAGGGTGAAGGCGAAGGTCCTGGGGCCCATTGAATGGCAGCCACCCCAGTATAGCCGGGAGGAGGCTCTTGAAGAAGATTCTGGGAACTGCAGCTGAAACATAAGGTAGAAATAAGAGTAAGGCTGTAGATGTCAAAACAAGGGGTTTGCATATATTTAGCCAATGAGAAATGAAAGAAAATTTCCTAAACCAAGAATTTTTATACAAGCCTATTGATGTACACTGTTAACTGAATTAATGCACATTGTCCAAAATTATCATCAGATTTGTCAAATTGGATCTCATTACAAAGTCAAAAATATAAGATAAAGCTTAGCCTTTCTGGATCTTAAAATAGCAATTAATGTAGTCCACAAAGCTTAGTACATAATAGGTATTCAACATACGGTTTTGAACATTTCATATGTTTTTTTTTTTAAAAATTAGGTTATTGATGATAATGGACAATAAGTATGTATGTATAAAATTTCACCTTTTGATCCCTGGCATTATCTTGCCAAATAGTTTTAACTTTTCCTACTCTAACAGCCAACAAGGAGGAAAAATTGAATGATTAGAATTCATCTCCTCTCTTTTCCTCTATTGGACATGCTAATGAGCAGAGGAAGAGCAAAAAGCAGGATTGATGGGCAGAGATGAAGTCAGTAAATGACAAAAAAGCAAGTCACAAAAATGAGTGATCACTCCCTAAGTAATATAAGTTGATTGTGCAGTATTATGGACAATTACCTTTTCAGAAGCACTTTAACAATGAAAATCATTTGCAAAAAGTTATTGCTTGCACTCTTCTAAAGGGCTCACATCCTAATTACCCCTAATTGCACTTGCTACTACCAACTTAATGTATAACACAGGGCTGAGGTCTCCCCTTAATGTCAAGGATACAAACATGGCATGAAGTCCATCCTGGAGAAATGCTCCTGGGAGGTGATAAGGAGAAAGTGGACAAGTACATGGGCACAGAAGACAAAAATTCCTGGTTCAAGGCTTGACTCCATCAGCAAGTAACTTTGACCTTGGGCAAAATGCCCTAACCACTCTGTGCCTGAGTTTCTCATTTGTACAATGTAAATAATAATAACATCTGCCCATAAAGTATATATAAGTTCACACACATGTAAAATACTTGGGAGAATGTCAAGAACATAATAAAAGTCAACAAAAGTTAGCTGTTATAATCACCTGTGTGCAGAAATGGCAAAGAATTGGCAGAATTGGAAGTAATTACTTGTACACGTAGTATGAAATAAAGTGTGAGAGGCCAGGGAGGGTTCGAAGCAGAGATAACAGTCAGGTCTGAAGGTTCATGATGAAGGAAAATAAGGAAAGGCCAACTCTGGCAAGTAAGAAGAACAAACAAAACCATGGGACATCAGGTGTCTGGTGTACTCCAATGGGGAGGGGTATTTTCCAGAAATGGTAGGAAGTGAACCCAGAACCCTGGAGCTGGGATGCAAACTGGTAAGGACCTCCCTCCATAGTCCATTAACCTATGACAGTCCTTCAAAAATGAGGACCTGAGTAAGATTATCAACAGTGTACGTGAAGAGGGATAATTGCTTCCAAACACTTTTGAGGTCTGGGACTTAGAGGTGTTTTGCCCATGGGTCATCTGAAAAGGGAAGATGTTAAAAACAATTATAAATTTCCTGGCCTAAATGATGAACTTTTGAGTGAAAGAAAAGAATTTTCTGAGAAGGATAACTGAATTAATTTGAAGATCTGGTAGGATCAAAGTGTCTATAGGATAATCATTTGGAAAGTTCCATTTGGCAGGTAGACATGGAGTGTGGGGCAGAGCGGAGACGTGAGCCTGCAGAGAGACTTCTGAGGTGTCAGGTATTAGGTGAGAGGTGAGAACATAGAAAGAGAGGTTTGCACAAGGAAAACATGTGAAGGAGAAAGAGAAACAAGAGCTTTTGTGAACAACACTGGATTAAGACTTTAGTCATCAAGAAACCAGCAATTTTAACCCTTGCAACAGTCACTCAAGTGTGCCAAACTCCTGACTGTCATAATATCCATTAATGACAGACATTTTTCACCTCTTGACTAGCAGCCAAATGTATTAAAAACATGCAAGCCACTACCCTCCAAACTTACCAAGTGTTTTCTTACGGAATTCATTGACCATCAAAATCTCTCTACAAGATAAAGAATATTTAAATATTATCCTTAAAAATTGTGTGATAAAAAATAGAACTTCTGCAAAATTATTGGTCAAATTGTGGCACAGACTCAGGTCTCCTGCTTTGCACTTGAGAACATCACAATTGGAGTGACTGCATCTGTTGACACAATGTGCATTTGTCCCTCCTTGGGACTGAATGGAACCAAATCGGTTCCCACTGTTGTCTTAATAGCTCTAAAATTGTAATTGCTACTTAATCACTACTAAATTAGATTTGGCCTTGACTTCTTGGCAAGTGTTTTATTTCATTACTAATATGCTGAATTTCTTTTCCCAATCTTTGCCAAACATCTCCTTCTATAATGACAATATGCAAAATGGCTTTTATAAAATTATGATGACAATGTAAAGCAAATAAGATTATACTTAAGTATCTCTTTTCACTTAAGATAAATAATGACATCATTAAGTATCACAAAAATATTTTTAAAAAACCAGTAATAAGTGTAATCGTGGTAAAAATATGTCCCCAAGCATAAATTCCCTTTCAGATGGCAAATCAAGTCACTGATACATAAAATGTAGATCAGGAAACTAAAATATACATCACATTTGTCTTTAAATTGCATAAGATTTCTGCTCTACAAACACATTATGTTGCTACCAGCTTCCTTGGTAATCATGTTCTTACAACCAGTGAGGAGCAATCATTTCTATATTTTAATAAAGAGAAATAAAATTTTTGGTTGGACTGTGCTTTTTAGATAGTTAGGAATAGTGAAGGATACATACAGATTAACACGTAATGCGTGTTAAAATTAAAAGATAAAATGATATTTTAACTGCATTAAAGTACAAAAGAAACTAAAATATACCACTGTGACTGAATTTCTTTAACTTCCAAACCTTAGTTTTCTAAACCCTGAGTGAATTATTTCTCAAAATAATGTTGAATTCTTTTCTACTTCTATAATTTTAACATGAAGTAGCATTCTGAAGGCATAGGACTGTGGACATTTTAGATCAAATACCCAACAGAGCTCAAGGTCACTCCCAAAGTAAAATACCAGTGGAAATACAGCTTAATGCCAGTTTCACAGCCCATCCACCCGGGAAGACTGCTGCCCCCAACCTTCTCAGATGGAGGCTTTCTCCAGCGGGACTGCTCAAAGTTTTTATTCTTTAATTCCAGTATTTTTTTGCATGTATTAGCAAGTCATGTACCTAAATAAGTATTTGTCAATCAAGGAGCATTTTAAAGCATACCTTCATAATCATAAAAAGGTGATTGACCATTTTGTTTTCATTTCTATCATAACAAGACAATCGAAGAAATGTTACAATGCTCTTTCTACTATGCACATTTTGGATTTTCATTAGTACAGAACTAGACCTGCATTTGTGGTGTAAAGTTTTGTTATGTTATCCATGAGGACACAGGAGTTCTGTTAATAAGGCTTTCTTTTCGAGGTCACCAACCCCTGCAGCTGAAGCACTCGGGAGACAATTCTGTCTTCGATTTGAGGGACAGAAGTTTAACTAAAATAAGCATATTGAGACACACTAGATGCTGAATTATTCACTGAGGTTCTGTAACTAGAAAACTCGAATTAGCTCTTGCTCCAGGCACTGATACATTAAAGTTTTAATATAAAAATTTCTGCTGATGATTTTTCCCTGATGACTTCTTGTCACTCATAAGCCAAAAAGGGCCATTTGGAAAAGCACACCAGGGCATGGGCAATAAGTAATTAATTTCACCTCACTTGAATTCTTTCACTATGCAAACTGGAGACTCTGTCTCCCAACAATATTAACTTACTTAAAATGATTAATACATGGCAAGGAGTCATTCCCTGATGTTCAGAAAAGAGATTTGAGTCTGCTTTGGTGCATTGTTCAGACAAGGCAAGGGCAATTCTCATTAAAGTGTTGAGCATATAGTCATAGACCCATGAGGCACAGAATAATTACAAGTACCTCCCAAAAGACAGAACATTAATAATGTTACCTCACATGAACCTCAGGATCAGGACTGAAGGAAGTGATTATAGCAGACAGCAATTGTCTCCAAATGTTCCCACAAAGGATCTGATTAAATTTTTATGATATGCTGAGATATTCTTTCCTTTCACATATTTTAAAAGACACTGAGTCTATAACAAGTTTATAGAAAGATTAAGATAAAGGATGAAATAATTTTTATTCTTTTCTAGGTTAAATTCTCTTATTCAGTTATTAAATATCTAATATATTTATTTTTATCACTACATATATAATATATATATATTTAAGTAGACTCTAAATCTGTTCTTTTAATAGAAAACTATTAAACAAAATCACACTGAACACTATTTTCTACCATAGGCTAAACTATCTGATTACTTTCTTTCAACACTATTGACAAATTTAAGTATATCTTATACAATGTTCAAAGACTTCTGCAATGGAACTATTCCATAATGCTCACTTTAGCGTTTTACTATATCTAAACAGTTTACAGCATAACTTCATTTTTACCGTAGTTTTGAACAATTATTTAGAAATCACATATGGAACCTATGAGTAATATTTTAATAGAAAAATTAATGTACATGAGCTGAATGATAAGATCTTATACCTAGAAAACCCCAAAGACTCCACCAACAGACTTTGGAATTGATAAATTCAGCAACATCTCAGGTTTATAAAACCAATGTATGCAAATCAATGACATTCCTATACACAAAAACAGTCAAACTGAGGGACAAATTAAAGACTCACTACCACTCACAGCAGCTACATAGACCATAAAATGCCTTAGAATATACCTAACTAAGGAGTTGAAATATCTTTTCAAACAGAACCTTGAAACACTGAAGAAAGAAACCACAGACAACACAAGCAGATGGAAAAACACATTATGCTCATGGATTAAAAAATAATGTCATAATGTCCATAATATACAAAGTGATTTACAGATTCAATGCATTTGCCATCAAAAATACCAATTTCATATTTCACAGACCTAGAAAACAAACAATTCTACACTTCATATGCTCTTTCTTCTCTTGAAAAAGAGCCCAAATAGCCAAAGCAATCTTAAGCAAAAGGAACAAGTCTGAAGGCATCATTTTACTAGACTTCAAACTGTAGTACAAATCTACAGTAACCAAAACAGCATGGTATTGGCACAAAAATAGAGACATAAACCAACGGGAGAGAACAGAGAACTAGATATAAAACCAAACACATACGGCCAACTGATATTTAACAAAGCAGATGTTAAAAGACCTATTCAATAAATCCTGCTGGGAAAATTGGATGGCCACATGCAAAAGAATGAAACAGATTTCATATCTCTCTAAATTAAGCATCCAAACAATGGAAAAGACACCAGTACATGTACTCACTATTAAATCAGGACTAACCAATTAGCACACACATGCACAGAGGGAAGTAAAACTCAGCAAAAATCAACCATGGGGTAGAGGCAGAAGGCAGTGGGCAAAAACCTACCTAATGGGTAAAATGAACACTATATGGGTGATGTGCACACTTATAATTCTGACTCAAGCATAACAAAATTGAGACATGTAACCAAAAATAGTTGTACCCCTGTAATATTTTGAAATTAAAAAAAAAATTTAGACCAGGGTGTGGTGGATCACGCCTAAAATCTTAGTGCTTTGAGAAGCCAAGGTGGGTAGATTGCCTGAGCTTAGGAGTGTGAGACCCTGTTTCTACTAAAAATAGAAAAACTAGCTCTACTAAAAATAGAAAAACTAGCTGGGGCTAATGGCAGGCACAGATAGTCCCAGCTACTTGGGAGGGCTGAGGCAAAAGGATAGCTTGAGCCCAAGAGTTTAAGATTCCTATGAGCTGTGATGCCACAGCACTGTATGCAGTGCAACTATCTAAAAAAAAAAAAAAAAAAAAAAAAGACAAAAAAATTAAAGAAAGCATTCTGCCTAGAATAAAATTAATTTACATAGAAAATAATAAATTATTTTCAAGATTATATTTTCTGATAAAATTCATCTAGTATTTCAATAAAAATGTTTCTTAAAATTTTTTGTAGTTTGCTTCCTTTATTTTTTTAAGTGGATCCTCTGAAATTTGTCATGGTAACAGTAGTATGTATATATTTTTCTTTTTTTTAATTAAATCATAGCTGTGTACATTCATGAAATCATGGGCACAATATGCTGGTTTTATATACAATGTGAAATATTTTCATCTAACTGGTTAACATAGCCTTCATGGCATTTTCTTAGTTATTGTATTAAGACCTTTATATTTTACATTTAGTAAGTTTCACCTGTACACTTCTAAGATGCACCTTAGGTGTGGTCCCACTAAGTGTCTTCCCTTCACCCATTCTCCCCTCTCCCCTCCCCTCCCTCTTTTTTAATAATGGTTCTCAATGAGCCTTAACACTTCAAAATGAACTTCATTGCTTTTTTTATGAAATCAAAGTGATTAAGCCAAAAGTCTCCTACAGCTTCCTGAAGGCAAAGACTTCCTACAATTGACCGCCATAGCAGTTACTCTGGTAAGGATATTCCATACCTGTTTGTAAAATGGATGGCCACATTTTTAAGACATAAAGTTTTGATTTTCTTTAAAAAATATTTTTAAAGTGGAAGGAGGATGCTAATCTAAGTAAATTTATAGGTAGATATAGATGTGTGTGTATGTGTGTACATGCATGTATGTTTTATGTTTTAAATCTTGTGTTTTGCAGTTTTTTCCTTGACTGGGTAAATTAAATTACTTTAATGTTTTCCTTCCTAATACAGAGATAAATGAAAAGGTAACTGGACCAGAAGTAGAAAAATCACTTTGGAACATTCTATAAAATGCAGGTCAGGGCATTCATATTCACCAAACCATAACCACTCAGCTAATCACTTATCCTCAGTATGAGCTCAACTCAGTCGAGTAGTGAACACTTTCTCTCTCAACCTCACACCAGCCAGTGTTTCAAGGATAGTGCAAGCCAGATGGTTCATGGACTACATGCATTAGTCCCTAACTATATTTATTTAAACATAAATAGGATTAATTCATTACATTGTTTTGCCCTGGACAGTAGCATCCCAGTACAGGAATATAGGACGGGGGATCCCACATAGGAAACCCAGATGCAAGGTAGACAGGAAGAAACAGAAGCTTGTTAATCACACAAAGCACCCAGGTTAGTAGCTACTAATTCTCCATTATGAGAAACAATCATCAAAAATTCTAGTATTTACTTAGGGAATTGCTTTATACTTTTAGAAGCAAAACAGAAATAAGCATTGCACTCTCCTCTTATCGTAGATAGTATTGTTTGAGTGTGAAAATATTGAAATATTGGTAGAAAACTCATCAAGTACCAATGCATGAAAGGGGGTCTTGGCTGGTTGTTAGGAAAAGCTAAATCCAAATGCCTACATATAAGCATATTTCTATGCTCTTCTATCCTGGCATTGTTTTAGTAGACACTGAGAAATGACAAATTATAATTGTATTTCCTACTGGACATGTGAACATATAATACACCCAACTCTAATTAATTATGGTTGAGCTTAGTACAATTAGTTCATTCATTTTATCCTTTATCCAAAAAAAAGCATACAAAATGGGGCCTTTAGTCAACAACTAAGCAGAGGATGAGGTCTCGATAAACAATTTCTTTTCTTTTTTTTTTTTTTGAGACAGAGCCTCAAGCTGTCACCCTGGATAGAGTGCTGTGGCATCACAGCTCACTGCAACCTCCAATTCCTGGGCTCAAGCGAGTCTCCTGCCTCCGCCTCCCAAGTAGCTGGGACTACAGGTGTCTGCCACAA
>CAUYRH010170647.1:0-50672 GCA_963574655.1 Perodicticus potto | reverse complement strand
ACTACAGTATTTCACAGAACTTGGAAATTTCCAAGTTCCAGGAAGTTAAGTTTACAAATTCCCAAGAGCTGAGTCAGCATGGAGAGGACCTTGCAAGTGTATCTTTGTGGTCTCCTTGAGAAGACCGGTTCTCCTAGACCTCACCCTTCTCGGGTATCCTCTCTCATGACCTTCTGTACTGAAAACAGTATGTGCTGGAAAGAGCATATGGGTCGGAATGACCAGCAGTAAAGATAAAGTTAGTTAAATAGGAATAGGAAATTGGGTAAACCATATTTTTTTTGACCTGCGATATTCTTTTGAATACTTCCAGCTGCACTTACCTAAGTGTGAACAAATATCCATTGGGAACTCAGCTGGGGGCTGCGCTCACTTGCTATCTGCTTAGCATGTGAGGTTGTTGGCCTCCTCACCCCTCATTAGTCTTGGCACAACTGAATAGGAGTGTCCCTTTCATTGCTGCGCTGCTCCCATAATGTTTTGAACCCACATAGCAGTGGCTAAAACAAAAGGTGAGGCTGAGAGAATTGGTGTGCTTTACCTATGTTGTTTCAGTCTTCTAAATAATCCTATTTTATAGATTGGAAAACTGAGGCTCAGAGGTGTTGCATTCAGTTGCCCAATTGCCCATCGCACCGCCCATTTAAGTAGGAGATTCAGATTTCAATTCTGCACAGTCTGACTCTCAGCCACCACCCCATCCCTTACAGCCTACTTGCTAGATTGTGTTCATTTGTGAGACTAAACTTGAGCCATTGCTTCCAGTAGTATTTAAGTGCCAAACTCTGATAATTGCCAGAGCAGAATAGTTGGAATCATTTAAAACAAAGAACCTAATTCCCAAAGGAAAACCTGTTATAATATCAATAGCTCAGCTGGGGCAAGAACTGATGGGTGGTGTGTTTAATATCATCAGCATTGCCTGGTCTCAGAACCCTGCAGGCATTTTCCCTCCCACCTCCTACTTGACCTTTACTGAACCAGCTGTAGCATTTCTCCTGTTCCTTCTAAGCCAGAATGTGTTGTAGAAGCCAGTATGGAGCCATTTGGAAAAGGGGAAAAATTGCCTTCCCCAAAATCACTCCGACGGTGAAAGGGAAACATGAAAGCAACTTGGCCCCTACGGCCAGCTCTGTACAAATGATTGTCCCCAGTTTGCATGCAGTGGAGTGGGTGGGTGCTTACAGAGCCATTGGACACTTAATCTCAGCTCTCACAGGGATTTATAGACTAGGCCAGAGGACATATTTAAGCCTGATTATTTATTTCTGTGGTGTACTTTTGAGGCAGAGTATACATACATACATTCCTTTACTTGTGTTTTTTCATCTTCTCTGGAAATATTTCTAAAGCTAAACATTCTTTCAGTGCCCCAGTGAAAAAGCCTCCTGTGGTTGCCTTCAGCCAGGTTACTTTGACAATAAGAAATCAGGCAACATTTGTGAGTGCTTCTCACTGCTGCTTCCGTGTAAACAAATATTAGTCACTTTAGAATTTGTCTAGAAGAAGAGAAGCAACACCCTGGTGGGACACAGCAGGAAGAGTTGCAGGATTTCATGATCTCATCTCTCACAAGGGCTCTCTGACCTTGGGCAGGTTGTTAAGACCCCGACTTCTTCCCTGATTACAAATGTCACGAGGAACTAGCAATCCCTCAGTCCTCACCCTGCTCAAAGAGGGGTGAGCAGAATGGGTTGGAAAGAGCCTTGCAAACTATTAAATGCCATGCTACCTGAGATTCAGTAGATGCTAACACCTTTTTCTCTTACTCAAAATAAATGAGAAGCTGAAGGTGTTAATTTCTACTTGAACTCAGCCCACGCCACACTGCAGGGGAACAGGCTCATGTCATGCAGGCCTAGACTAACACCACTCAATATTAAAAATAGAGAAAAGGAGAGAAACAGTGTCTCCTTGCTTGTCTTTGGGAAATAGCCCATCACCATAAAATCATGTGGTCATTTGCTATGTGCCATGTTCTATGCTAAGGACTTCCCATACATTTCTGTTTCACAAATGAGAAAATAGACTCAAGAGCTTCAGCCATGTGCCTATCATCTTACAGCTACGAGCAGCAGTCCCAGAGTTTGGCCCCTAATGCCAAGGCCCACTCTCTTTATATACCTGACTATCTGTCATCACATGGTTTTGCCTAGAATCTTGCAATCCAAGGTTGCACTCTATCATCCCAGGGGCCTCAGCACTTGCTTTTCTCTCTTCAAATTCTTGTCATCTTTCCTTCTTTGACTGAGATATCACCCCACTGGATGAAATAACAGACTGTGTCCTGTTCACTGTGTTTCCCTTTAGGGGTCAGTAAATAAGGTTTTTGTGAGGATGAATCAATGAATGGGTAGACGAATGAATGAGTGAACAAAATGAGCAGAACAGGCATTAAGATTCTGGTATTGCTCGCTATTCAAATCACTATTCTTTTTTTCTCTTTGTTTACAGTTTTTGGCCAGGGCTGGGTTTGAACCTGCCACCTCTGGCATATGGAGCCAGTGCCCTACTCCTTTGAGCCACAGGCATGGCCCCTCAAATCACCATTCTTTTTGATTGAACATCTTTCACAAGACTTAGATTCAGAAAGGTTAGTACCAAGAAGAGTGGACAACCTAGTGTACAGTGTGAGGGTCTGATTGTCAATTTAGCCCAGAGATGGAGATGTAAAAATGAGCCAAGCCTGTTTTTATTTCATTTCCCTTGTGGTCATCACTCTTGAGGTCACACCTAGTTCAAGAAAATCTTCAAATTTTTTTTCTACCTTTTCTCAGACTGATTCTCTTGAGGATGAGGAAACCAATCTAAATAGTTCATTCATCCCTCTAATTACACCTTTGTTGAAGACAGAAGGATTTCTCTTCTTGTAGTATTTGCTTTGGTGGTTCCTGGTGACCAAGGTGGCCTAATGTTCCATTTAACTTGGCCCTAAATTTTTAACAGGCTTTATCCTGACTCTAGGACCCTGAACTTCCATTTCTTGCTATTTCTTAATGCACTTACTTTAGAAAACTTGCAATTATAACGTCTTTCTTTGCCTCCCTTAAAATATAAGTCTCCATAGCTGCTTGTCAGTTTTACAACTCAGGAATGTCTTTCTCAAGGACCTGGGAGTCATCACTTTGAAACGTCATTACCAAGAAAAATAGGGCCTCCATCTCTCTGTCTCTGTGGGAGGGTGGGAACCTGACTCCCATGAATGACGATTAGCCAACACCAGAGGTGGTCTCATCACACTGAACACCCTCCTCCCTGCCATCCTTTAGTCATTTTCCATTAGCTCACTCTAGTGTTTAAAATCCTTTTGTTGAGGTCTACTTCAATTATTGCAATAGTGTCCTCTTTTACAATGGTCTTGAGTCCTAGCAAAGGTCTTGCATAAAATTTAATAAGGGTCCAGTGTAACTTTTCTTTCACAATGGACAGAGTGTTCAGTAACATTGACCTTATGGAAGCAACTTCTTTGTAATTTATAATTAAAATAGCGGCAAAACTAGGAGTTAGCCTTGCCTGTTCTCTTTCTTACACTTCACATTTAACCCTGTTAGGACATCAATCTGGCTCTACCTTAAAGTTACATCCAGACTCTGACCACTGCTCCTCTGCTTCCTCTGTGTACTGTACCACCCTGATCTGGGCCACTACCCTGTCTTGTCTGGTTTGCTACAACAGCATATTCATTGGCTGTCCCAGTTCTGTCTCTGAACTCACAGGCTACTTTCCACAAGGCAGTCAGGATAAGAGAGTGTTAATCCTCTATCATTCTTTGCTGATCTCTTTCCTTGGTCAAGGAAGGCTGCCCATGTTACTGTTCATTTTATCCAAGTGATTCTCAAAGTGTGGTCCCCAGACCAGAAATACCATCATCTCTTGAGATTGTTTGAAAATGTTAATCCTTGGGTCCTACCCTAGACCTACTGAATATGAAATTTTTGGTTTGGTTCCAGCGACATATCTTTGAATGCACACTTGATTTCTGATGCATGCTAAAGCTTGACATGACTCTACCATATTTCTCTTCCTAAAATGCTCATCCATGAGCATCTATGCTCAAATATTGTCTTTTCCAGGAGAATTTCCCATCCTGCTTTCTTTTAGTTCTTCACTCTGCTATACTTTTTATTTTTTTTCCATGACATTTAACAGCTTCTTAAACATAGTTTACTTTTTTCTTATCTATTACCTGTCTGGAATATAAGCTCCCTGAGAGTAGGGATCTTTATTTGTTATGTTTACTCTGTAAGGTAAGTATCTAAAACAGTGTCTGGCATGTTGCCCACTCCATAGATAATTTGTTAGTCTTATCATTAAGGAGCAAACTACTTTAACTCTTACCCATTACTATTTTTTAAGAAAAGAGACCAGACCTTCGACTGATGGCTTTCGTTGATAAAGAGTATTTAGCTGGAATTTTTAAAAAATCAGATTTTTGAAATTTTATTTACTCTCACAATTCTGTTTGGCAGTAGATTCCAGTTTTCCACTAAATAGTCATTTTAAGGCATCTTTTTGAAATAACTGTTACTAAGGGCCTAAACAAATATATTGAGCATATAATAGCATGGCTGTGGCAGGACTTGCAAAGGTTGTGCATAAATGATAGGCATTTGGGAAATGCTATTTTGGGCTATAAGAGGATGCCTAATAGTGGAGAGAAGAGAGTCCAGCAGGTGGAGAGATACCTGCATGCAGGTAAGCCTTCTAGAGAGCTTCGTCCCACTTCTGGGCCATGTTCCATGACAGAGGATGGGAGCTGGTAGGAGTGCAAGCATGGAACTTGATGTCTTTTAGTTTCTCAAGTAATTTTCATCCCCACATTTTGCATTTGTTCTTGGACTCTAAGAAAACATTCACAGAATAGAAATTCTTAATTTAGTATTTGTTTCTTTCATGAAATTCTTGTCTTTGTGATCAAGAGAATTCATTGCTATGGTGAACAATCAGGGGCTAAGAGAATACAGGGTACAGTCTACCAAACACTACTCTTCATTAATTTCCAAATATGTCCTTCTCATCACTGCAGCCTTCCTCTGCCAAGATCTTGTTACCTTGTGACACCCTCAGGACAGAAATTTGATCAAGATTCCTTGCATTTCTCAAAAAGATGCTCAGTTCCATGAAGATGATGTAGCGTAGGACTGAGAGGCTAAGTTCTCCTCCAAGAAGTTTCAGTGTCATGTAGACACACTTGAAACTTAAGATGAAGAGCATAAACACTTTCAAGTAACTTTGAAAAGCAGGTCTTGTCTTCTTGTTTTGTGTTCCAGGTCTAATTTTTTCTAGGGATGTCCCAAAATTCAATCTGGCATAAGAACTGTATCAAGACAGGGAGGAACTTTGAATCAGATGTCACATGTGTGGGGAAGAGCCCTGATGGCTATAGAATGTACTTGCTGGAGGACAGCGGAATCCTGTGAATTCTCCAACAGCAGATGCTAGAGGTTTTCACCCAGACTCACCACTAGTTGTGTTCATCATTGGTATATGCCACAGTTTCCTATTTATTATAAGCATTTACGATTCTTTGCTTTGGGTATCTATAATTGTTCAGCCTTATTAGTCTGCAAGTAGAAAAGACTAACAATGCCTGAGGAAAATATTCTCAGGAGCTACTTACTCTTAAAAACAGGAGGAAAAGACCTGGTGGATAAACACCCTGGCTTTCTTAACCTCCATGAGACAGCTCTGAGGAGTGTTCTACCCATTCCCAGCAGGACAAAGGTCCCATTGCCCTATCTGGGAGCCTGCTCATAAATACGCTCTATTACCTATCTTTCCTGAGTCACTTTTCCATTTTTATTCTGCTGGGGCTTTCTGTTTTCCCAAAGCAGCTGCTTACACTCAAATCCTTATCTTGGGGTATGAAAAATGGGAATAATAATACCATTCCTGGCTGCCTCACGAGGTTTTCTTGAGGAGCTAAGGCAGTGATTTTCAACTAGTGTGCTATGAGAGGGTCTTAGGTGTGCCACAAAAAATTTTAAAGATCATCACTTAAAGTATTTAGAAAAGAAGTTTAAAGCACGGTTAAGTATACTTTCTCTCTCTCTCTCTTTTTTTTTGATCAACATAATTTAATTGTGCCATGGAAGTTTAACTATAGGTTCAAAATGTGCCATGAGATAAAAAAGGTTGGAAAACATTGATGTAAGGGGATACTTCTTGGGTAAATATTTTTATATAATATTAAAGTTACAGAATATGAAATATGTGGTGCTCAGGGATTTGAAAAGAGGAAAGACTAGTCCTAAGTTTCAGGGTCAGAGAGATGGTTTTGAGGACAGCCAGATATAAAACAGAGTGTAACCTGTTCATATCGTCATGGACCCCACCCACTGGTTTTCCCTACATCCCAGGTATTTCTTTTCTCTTTTTGCTTTTTTTCTTGACTATTAAAAGGGTACATAAAATTAGGTACATTTGTCTCATTTGTAAGGCAAAGTCTAAGTTGTAGCTATGTCCCTCACACAGACAGTTTGCTATATGCCCACACTTTGCTCCTGATTTCCAATAATTACTTACCCATCTTGCCCATAAAGGCACCTAGCACCCACATGTTCCACCAGAAGTAAGGGGGAGAATCCTTTTTAATTTTACACCACTAGGATCCTCAGACTGATCTATCCAAGAGTAAAGTGACTGATTCAGAAATAATCACCTTCACCCAGAAACATCTGCATTGCTTGTTGATATGTGTTTTAAGAAAGCCAAACCTTATTATAGTTGAAACCCCTATCAAGTACCCACTACTTACAGAGGGATGTATTAAGCACCTATTTTATGCAGACTGCTGTTCCTCTTGTACTACTGAAATCATGAGGCTTAAAAATTGTCCAGTCCCTGGCAGTCACGATGGGAAGGATGTTAGGAAAACTTCACCTCTGACAGGTTTCTCCTTTCCATGGGAAAAGATGGGAATCTAAGTGATATGATGCCAAAGTAAGGTACCAAAAGTGATAAAGATAAAGGTAACTCAGAGATGCTTCCCCCTCTGCCCACTTAAAGGAGGTCATTTGGACTGGTCACCTCCACTATGAACAGCAACAGTGAGAAGTGTGAAGAAGCAGCATGCTAATCATAGGAAACATCACTGCAAGTAGTTAAGGACTGGTGCCTTGCCAAGCTTACCACCATCTGTAGCACAACCCCTTAGCTCTGCCCCAGATGCTAGAAGAGCAAAGAGGACAATATGGAAAAGAAATCTTCCTACTGAGCAACCAGGCGCCAGAGAACCTAGGGCAATGTTTCTCAACTTTTCTTTATCTCATGGCACACTTGAACCTATAGTTAAACTTCCACAGCACCATTAAATTATGTCAATTAAAAAAAATAAAAAGAGTAAAAGCAAGGATATACTTACTGTGCTTTGGGTTTCTTTTGAAAATTATTTAATTAAGGATCCTTGACAATTTTCGTGGCACACCTAAGATCCTCTCAGGGCACACCATTGTGCAGCAGCACATCAGTTGAAAAATGACTGACCTAGAGGGTATGCAAACAGATTGTTACTTTCATTCTCAGGAGATGAAAGTCCCTGCTCTTCTCTCCTTATCGTCTTCTGTCTTTTACTCTGTACATGCTATGAGTCTTGATAGATGCATAATGAGATGTACAGACCTTACCATGTCACACAGGTAGTTTCTCTGCCCTAAAAATCTTCTGTTCTCCACTTGTTCATCCTGTCTTCCTCCCCAGCCCCTGATCACCATGGACTTTTTCTTATCTCCACAGTTTTAAGGCTGATATTTTTATTAGTCCCATTTTCCTGAGAAGGAAACCAAGTCTTAAAGAAATTGACTCACTCCTTAACACAGTGTGGTTAGTGACTGAAAATGATGGGATTAAAACTGAGGTCTGTTGAACTCTCCCAACTGGAACCTTGTCTCTTAAACAAGATCAAAGAACTGCCAAAATAAATGTTCCAAGCTAATGATGTGCTGAGGTTGATGCGAGGGTCTTCCTTTCCTGTGATTCCTTGTAAACAGTTCGCTTCTGATTTGCCCATCAGCACAAGCAAGTTGATGGAAGGAGGAACAATCAGGAAGCAGACCCTGATAAAGGTGAGTGCCACAGAACTCTGCTGCACTCACGTACCCAGCTAACATCAAAAGAGTCTTACTGTGTGCAAGACACCCTACTGGGTAAACATATCGTGGTTCTTGTTATTGAGACTGAGGTATGACCACATATGGCAATGTAAAGAGAGGCAACTGGGAGGCTAAATGGTAGATAAATTCTGGAACTAGCATATGCTTCCCACCCTACACTGTGAGGCCTTGGCCTTAGCTTTGCAAATAAAAACCCAGGCCAAGGGCTTGGAGCTGCTTAAAGATTGCTCCTTAGAGGTCACTAAAAGCTGCTAAGTGAATGTTCCCACTCTCCATCTGTCCCTCTAATCACAATCCCTGCAGTCCTTTTAGTCAAAGCAAGCTCCCACATGGAGGGCGTGGAAGCTGACAGGACCCACTTCTGCCAGATCTTTGTTAAATGCAATTCTCTGAAGTCTTCTTTCCAACCTCAGAAGGCTCCTGGAGCTCCTGGCCTGGACTCAAGTTCCCAGCAGCAGCAACTCAAAGATGTCATGTGGTCACACTAATTAGACTCGCCAAACCCATTACCAAGGAGAGCCAGTGTGCTTGGGCAATTAGTGATGATTTGGCCAATGTCCACTATCGCCAGATGGCCTCTGCAAGTCCTCGGCATTCTCAGAAAAATTACACATAGAGGCAAAGCTAATGTCCTATAAAGGCACGAATAGAATGAACAATCTAGACATGCAATGGGAAGAAAAGATAATCCTAATGATCTTAATTTTAACCACAGGTGCCCTCTACTAAACAGCAAGTACATCCCAGGCTTGGTGCTAGGCTTTTCACATATTATCAATTCAGTCCTAACACCAACCCTGTGGAGGAGGTGATAAGATTATGTCTCTTTTACTGAAAAGAAAACTGAGGCTTTGATGGGTTGTCTAAAGTCACCCAACGAGAATATTTAAAGCTGGAATTCAAGCTTATTTTGGTCTGGCTGCAAAGCACATTTTTAAATCACACAGAGTATTTTGTGATAACTTGGTAGAAAATTCTTACTTAAATGCCATTTTCCTAGCCCAGATTATATTCTTCTTGTGAATGCTCTTCTTGCCCATTTTAAGCTTTTTATTTATTGATGTAACTGTCATACACTTAATTCTTACATTCCCCCGTGTCCTAAACTCAATGAAGGAAGGACTTTGTTTTCTTCACCACTTCATCTACCCCTTTTTGCATTATGCCTTGTGTGTAAAAGGTAGTCACCAATGACTTTTTAAATGCAATATTGAAGGAAAACAATCAGGCAAGAAAAAGAGAGTGAAAAAGGAATACAAAACTCTTGAGGATTTGGGGAGATCATTGAGTTTTATATTTACAAATACAAGACAGTGGTGTGGTGACAAACCGTTTATCTGGGGGAAATAAAGCATCCTGATTTGTAGTGTTTTCCAGTTTCCATGGTGTGACTACTCCCACCACAACCGATTTTGAGCTCCCAGCATGATGTTGCTGAATGCAGAATTGGGAAGAGATGCATAGTGTTGGCTCTGGCACCACTTTCTCAGGATGTTTTTAAAGTCTAGGGAAAATCATTCTCTGCCATTTCTATTCTCCCCATCTCCTGGATTAGAGCTTCCACATTCTCCTCATCACGAGCATATGTGTGATTGCCTTCCATTGTTTTGTCCTCCCATTAGGCTGAGGTGGAGTGGGTGAGGGGTAGGGTATAAATGGAAAACTAAATCCCAAGAAGGTCAAATGAAGGTCTCAGTCCCACAGGTAGGTATAGCACATTGCCCTCCCTGCTTGCCTTTCTCTGAAATACCTCCCAGTATTTATTATATCCAAGTGAAGGGATCTACCTGTTTTCTCCCCCAAATAAAATACAAGTACATCTCGCCAATTTCAAAAGTCAGGCACCAGTGGATTTTGGAAAGCTAGTACTTAGCATTAGAAAATAGCTGAAGATAAAGCACCCAGCTATAATGTGTTAGATAGGGGTGGAGAGACCCGCAGGTTCTATATTTGAGAAAGACAAATGGATGCAATGAGAGCAAGGAAACATGTTTTATGCCCTTCTGCGCACTTGACATGCCTCCTCCCCTCTTACACCGTTTACAGCATGCAGGCTCTCTATCTCAAGGTAAACATAGGATGCTGCAGAATACTAATCGTCCTAATGCTGCGACCCTTTAATACAGTTCCTGTGGCTCATGGCCCACAGGTTGAAAACCGCTGCTTTAGGGAGAACAAGAGACTGTCATTGTGACTGGCGACTGTGAGAGATGGATTTCTACCTTTGTGATGTTTTCAATGAGCCTTAATGTCTCAGTATTGCAGGGCTTGCCTGATCACTAGTCTGAGTGGTTATCCTACAGAAAATGAAACCTGTAGATTTCTGTCAATAGAAAGTTATTTAAGTAGTCACAACAATTTGGATAGTTCCGCATTGAAAGCCTATTTCAGGGTGTTTAAGGATTTGGAGACAGAATGTGCTCAATATTTGCCCTCTGATGGGACTCAATAGACAATGGACATTGGAGTGTGTTGACCGTTTACCTACGTGGGCCAAATGGACCTCTTGCTTTGAAGTTTTTCTGCACGTTCAGTCAAACGTGCACAAAGTGTGCATTTCAAATTTATATGCAGAAAGCACTTCTTAAACCCCCAGTATTTGCCTGGTATGTTTGTGAGGTAGGGAGAAGAAATACTTTCTTTTCCTCCAGGAGCTCTCTGTATGATGTAAGAAGACAGGTATGAATGAATAATCAAGAAGAAATGGCAAAATGAATCAAAACAGAATTATATAGGAGTAATACTGGGCTCTTGGACATGTAGTTCGGAAAGAATGCTCTGGAGTCAGACAAAGTTTATGACCTTGAACTTAAGTAACCCCTCTTAGCTTGAGTGTTTTTCCATGAAAATGGGATGACAATAAGCACCCCTGTCTATCAGGTCATTTTGAGGATTAAATGAAATAATGCATGAGACACACTCAGTATAGTCACTGACATGGAGGGAGCACTCACTCTATATCAGCTATTGTTTTCCTTTGGAGTAGCATTTGGGGTAAGATATATAGGAATAGTCTGGGAGAGAAGTGGAGGCAGAGTGACAAAGACAAAAGTATAAAATATGTAGTATTAATAAATGAAATTGGTCTGATATATATGAAATGGGAAGGGATGAAGTTGGGGAAAGAAAACTGGACGAAGCTTCTAAAGTTCTTGTAGACCAAAAGAAGTAACCTTAACCTGAAGGCAAAGGAGACCCACAGACATTTTTAAGGCTGTGGTCAGAATGGTGCATTAGAGAGTTTGCTCAGGAGACAATGAACTGGATGTGGGGAGAGTTTCAAGGCAGGAAGACCTTTTAGAAGACACTTGTATACAGATGCATATCAGGAAACCACTGGGGTTGGGCAGTTGTCCACACCAGGCGAGTGGGCAAGAACCCCCACAAACTAACGTAGGCTGTGGAAAGTCAATTAAGGGATCCCACATTTCTGGGGTGAACAGGGAAGCAAGAACCAGTGGGAATGAAGGAGACAGTTGGGAACTAGACAGGGAAGAGATTAGGAAGAGAAAGACAGGCTGACTTCATGAAGACGAGATAAAAGATGTCACTGGGAGGACCAGGTGTGCTAGCAATGTTGACTAAAACCGAGATGCCAAGTAAGCTGAAACTTGATAAAAAGCCAAGAGTTGAAGCAATTAGTGGCTCATGGATGGTCTAATTAGATCAATGGGAGCGTAGTTTAAAGTTGCACCTAAAAAGGAGGGTAAGGAAATGGAAGTGGTGATGGTATACAATCCTTCAAGGAACTGCAAGGTAAGGAATGAAAAGACAAAGTTAGTAATCCAAGGCTATGGGTAAAGGAAACTGCAGCTATGTAATAGCTATTTCTCAATAACTTAAAACACAAAGTTTGAAATGTTCCAAAATTTTTGAGCAAGAAAGTTTTGGTTAAAAAAGAGGAATTTTAAGGTAGAAAAGATGCCTGCAGAGGCTAGAAAAGAGACCAAAAACTGCAATTAAAGCAATTGGCCTCCAGTGGGCAAGGAGATCCTCTGCCCTGGGTCAGGAGGAACTAAAATAAGATTGTGTAGCAGGATAGCAAATTGGAGGAGGGGCACCTTGGCCTGCATTTTCTCTGTAAAACAGGTAAAGTTGTCTTTTGAGTGGAAGGAAGTAGGGGCAAAGCCTGACTCTTCTGTAAGAAATATTATATTTGATAGGAAGACTTGAGAAGAGAATAATCTTTATAGCAAAATGCTCAAGTGCTTTTGAACTTTCCCTTTTTGGCAAGAGAAGAGAGAGTAGAAGTGCTTGCAACAGACCACACAGAAGAAGAAATAGTCTTGCTAAAGTTTACGTTTATATATGCTCTGTTTTTCTCTGTAATATTTACTATTTAATTATAGTGCTTTTGTGTAATCTCTGAGGAATGTAAGCTTTTACCACAAGGCTGCTATTCACAAAACTTTCAAAAACATAATTATTATTAGAAGATAAATTTGTTCATACAAAACTATGAAATATGTTTTGAAAAGTTATATTTGCACTCTCAGGCTATGAATGAAGTCACAGCCTTGTGATTCATACACCATTGTTAGAATAAACCCAATGAACTATTTTCATTGATATACCACTGTATGCATTAGGTACATTTTGCTCTAAGGCAGCATTTTAGCTCTCTCGTTACTCTTTCGAGTAGAACTATCTGGAGAATGGGAAATCACTGGGTCCCACAAGACAGTAGGTATTGAAAACCAAGACAGGAGTCCAAACCTCCTGTGTCTTACCTTAGACCTCTATGGGAAGAAGATTCAAATATCATGCACATTTCAGCATATTTTTATGCCCTACAATGTCACCAATGGCTTTATGTTAATCATAGTGTAAAATATAAACTCCTCACCATGGCCAAAAAGGCTGGGTATGATCTTGTCCCTATGTACAAAGGCCTGACAATTATGTTTGCAAACTCATCCTAGAAAAATTGCCACATAACTCATCACTGAATGTTACTGTAGTCAACTTTGAAGAACTCCCCTTGGTAAGCTATGCACCAATGCCTGTGCCTGTTCCACCCTTCAGAGAAATTTTGGAACTCTTTTTCTGGAACGGCTATCAGAGCTGTCATTGTATTACCCTTGATGTCCTGAATGCCATCAAAATGTGTTCCTGTATATATTTCTTTTATCTTCAGGTAAGGAAAAAAAGTCAATGGAGGCCAGATCAGGTGAATAGGGAGGGTGTTCCAATACAGTTATTTGTTTACTGGCTAGAAACTCCCTCACAGATAATCACATGTGAGCTGGTTCATTGTCATGATGCAAAAGCCATGAACTGTTGGTCAAGATTTTTGGTTAAGATTTTCCTGTTTCTCTATCCATGATTACTTGGTCTGCTAAGCTTTCCACAGTCATCATCCAATAATTTTGATGCACAATTTTACAAATTTTTGTGATGTGATGTTTTATCACTTCTGTGTATTACTGGCCACCTTGTCCTCTCTTCATCAGAGATATTTTCTCTCCCCTCAGAGAAACATTTAATCCATTTGTACACTACTGTTTTCTTCATGGAATTATCCCCATAAACTTGGACTAACAAGTCCCTGATTTCATTTCCACTCTCACCTAGTTTAATAAGAAATTTACGAATGTTTGTTCATTTCTCTAATTCAAGCTCTGACTTTCTCATGACGGCATACAAAAACACGCAACAACAGTAACTCAGCAAGACACCACCACACATTGACATAAACACAACTAGGAGACACCGATGTAACAAGGTCATGAAAATTTACTGAGCTGTTTGTATAGTGCTGCTAATATTAGTTCACTGTGGCAAGTTCGCAATCTTAATTGTCAGACCTCTGTAGTCTTCTCGCTAGCTCACAACAGTCTACCATATTGGTTCTTCCTCAGTCCCTCCTGTAGCTTCTGTGTTAGCTTGCCTTAAGGCCTTTGAACATTCTCTTTCCCCTTCCTACACTGCTTTTTGTCCTGCTCTGGCATGGTTTTATTTCTCGTCTCTAATTTTCAGCTCAGATGCCCTTCCCTAAAATAAGTCCACCTCTGTTATTTTTATCTTACTGAAAACCCTGTTTTATATCTACATACAATTTACTGAAGATTGAAATTATTTATCTACTAAAATGATGGTAGACATCTTGCCTATTTTTTCCCTCTCACCATTTAACAATCTCAAATGACTATTCTCAACATAGAGTTTAGCATATTATAAGCATCCAATAAATATTTGTTCACTAAATGAAGTATTAGTAAGAATAACAATAATGACTACACTTTTTAATACATTGTTTCTATATTATGTATAATAATTATACATTGTTTCTGTATTATGCTTGTTAAGCATGATATGTAACTGATGTCAAGCAACTTTGTCAATAATTCCTCAGGGAATATTATTATTATTACCATTATAATGGAAACTGTGCAAGTTTTACACAAATCAGAGAGCCAAGGAGGGTTCTTGAGTCATTTGAGATAATTGTGTTTTTTTTTTTTCTCAATCTGGTAGACAGTCAGACGGAGGTTAAGTAAATTTCTCAATGATTTCTAAGTGGCTACCCTGGGGTTTGAACTTTGACTACAGTGACATAAATTTATGCTATTATCCATGACGCTTTATACCTATTGTCAATTTTTAAAAATAGCAGATTGCAGGTCTAAATTCAAATTGCCCAGAATTCCAATCAAACATGATGACTTGCCAAGTTTTAAAAACTCTGCAATTAGTTCTACAATTTCCCCAAATCTACACCTTACCCTGGTGGCATTGAGCTGGTCTCACTACTGAGTTTAATAACTTAGGGAGTTTCTTAAGACATCTTTTCCCCTCTGATTCCAATCCTATCTCTCTGTGCCCCCCATTAATGAGGTGATCAGATGCAAACAATTGCTGTGAAATAATGTATTTTAGTAGGTGTTTCAGATGCACAGAAGATGTGCAGAATTTGGAGCAAATGGAATCCAAACCTCTGCAAAAGCTGGTGAAATGGTACTTCATCAGCCTGGATTCTTACTCCTCTTCAAGCCCTCTAAGTCCCTGAAGCTATTTTAATTTCAGCTTATTAAAAGTTAATATAATTTGGATTGGTGCTGTTCATTTTGTTTTGGGCCACCTCATCCCCTCAGCTTGGGCTGGGTGGCTGCATCAAGTCTGTGAAATGCAGATGTATCCACCTCACCTTAGTTCAAATCACAGATCCAGATGGTTGTAATCAATAGCTGGTCACTGATAAATTATAATCATTATAAAGAATACAGATTCAAATGTCAGCCACACAATAGATGCCAGCTATTTGTTATTGGGTAATTCAAGAACGTCAGGAGGTAACAAAGAGAGATTGCTGACTTGCGGTGATTACCCAGCCCAAGGGAGGAATGTTAAACACTAATACTTGAGCCCTGAAAGTATCAGAAACTTGACTGCCAGGCAAGCTTTATAAGGGGAGGAAAACTTAGTAAGCACAAATTTCTCAAGTGTGTGCGGCAAAGGACTGTGGATGCTCGGAATCCCAACCTTAAGAGTTAGGTTCATCCTCTTTGGCTCCTCAGAACTGACAGTGGATAGAATTTTGATCTGGAAAATTGTTATCCCTGGGTGGAGAAATGAAATGGGATTTGGAGGGAAAGGGAGTTGGAAAAACAGTATTTTTAGATTGAAGAATGATATCTATTTATATTATAGACAACTTCCTGAGTAGTTACTAACATTTTCTTTAAGACCCACAGTAATTTAATTTATTTATACAACTTTTTCTTCATTTATTTATTTTTCTGAAATAATTATCAGAGCTCCTGTTATATGTGGACACTTGCTACAATAAGAATATAAAAATTTTAAAAAGCTAAAATATGGACCATGTGTCTGGAATAGCTATATTCTATGAAGGTGAAAAATAGATATTAGAATAATAGTTCTGATAAATGCAATGTGGTTACTTCTAAGGTAGAAGTTCATGGAATTATCAGGACATAAATCTGAGAGTATGTTAGGTGGATTGTAAGGGTATAGAATAAAATGTCATATATGAAGACATTCTAGAGATTGATCTAAAATAATGACACTGTCATCATTCACTGAGAGACAGACCAGGTTGAGAAGGTAGACCAGACAATTTAGGAAGAGAGACAGACCAATAACTATGAAGGCTGTCTGGATAAGAACAAGTAGAATCATTTGCTTTAAGAAAAATAATGGCATATAAGCTGACACAGCAGGGAATTGGAATTGGGATAAGCAAGAGAATAGTCCCTTTCTGGGAAATGTTCTTTTTTGTTCTCATGCCCAGTGGCTCTTACAGGTTTTTAAAAAAGAAAGTAATCTATATATGCTCATGTTTTATATAGAGCACTTTCTAGAAGTACATGGTGAATAGATGGTAGGATGGACATGAGTGTTTAGCAAAGAGCTGTTGAGGAGTAGAGAAATGGGGCCCATATTGGTCTTACTCATTGAGAAGGAAAATATGGAGAAAGAATGGGGATAAGGAGGTTAGTAAGGAGTTTAGAAAAAAGAACTGTTGAATGGGAGAATGCTAAAGGAATTTCTGGTGAGATGGCAGAAAGAAGTAGAACATAGGGTTAGAAGTTAGCAGGATGTCAGGGAGGAAAATTGGAGTTTGAAATAACTATGTAGTCTGTATCCCAGTAAGAGACAACATGAAGGATGTGAGGAATCATCGGTGGGTTAGAACATAGATAACAACGTTTTGGGTTGAGCAGAGGAGAAGCCAGGCAGAAGCCAACGCTAAGGGAAACCCAAAGGAAATGATTTTATGCCACAACT
Organism: Perodicticus potto; assembly: GCA_963574655.1. Classification (NCBI taxonomy): domain Eukaryota; kingdom Metazoa; phylum Chordata; class Mammalia; order Primates; family Lorisidae; genus Perodicticus; species Perodicticus potto. The sequence continues at coordinate 33,810 of CAUYRH010170647.1, read as the reverse complement.
ACAATAACAAAAGTGTCATTAAAGAACAGCCTATGTTCTTATAATGAGTACATTTTATTAGATATTAGATTTTGCAAATTTATATTAATAGTCTCTATTGAATTTTAATTGAACATATACTTTATACTAATGGAAAATAATGAGATCTAATTGTGGCAATGCCAGTAATTATTTCAGGAGAATGCGGAAGCAGGTTGGAAGGTCCCAACAGAAAAACCTACATCATCATTATCTGAGAGTTTTATTTGCATCTCACATATGCTCTTGTTCTCAAACTTATTAAGGTGGTGTTTTTTTAATAAAAGGAAAATTTTAGTTAATAATTCCTACATTATATATTTGCAATTAAGTTGGGTCTAAAACCAGAAGAAACACTGGTTTTATAGTCAGCCTACGGGCTTGGAGGCAGACTTATTAGTTGAATTATAATTATACGTATTTCACAGTTGGGTAGGAATGCTTCTTAAGTATAGGCTCATCCCTCACTATATTACTTCATTTAGCAAGTATTTTTTGAGGTTCTAGGAACTGCAATCAACTGTGGGACTAAAACAGTGGAAATGGTTACCATCTCTACTCTCATTGGGTTGGTTATGTTTGCATAACAGAAGAGAAAGGACCAATCAATCAATCAGTGGAATGTTTGATGCTGGTAACTGCTTTGAAAGGGTAGAGGAGAATGTAAGAACAAAAGCTTCCTGGGGCCCCACATCCTGTCTTCTGTGTCAGTGGAGAGCAGTCGCAGCAGTTCCAGTGGGAGGTCCCTGTGATTAAAGTGACACGCTGAGCTCTTGCTGTGGGCAGAAGCTTCTCTTGTCCCTGCTGTCTCCTCTGTCACTCTTCCATGTTGCCTCTCACAGTCAGCAGCTGGAGGACCTCATAAACTCACAGAAGTCCTGCTGAGTTTTCTCAGGCTCTTTTGGAGACAGGGTCTCACTCTGTGGCTTGGCTGGAGTTCAGAGGCGCAATTGGACAGTTTATTTTTAAACAGAGAGCACAGCTCCTGGTGGCTTACAGTGGTGCCCTTAGCTAACTAGCTTTTCAGTTTTTATTTATTTGTTGTAATTTTAACTAGTTAAAAAATAACTGTAACATAACATTGGGGAAACATTCAAACAATAGAAAGAAGTATTAAGAGATAAGTTTTTTTTCCTCTGCATTTTCTCCCAGTTTCTCTCAAATTCAACCCACTCCTCAGAAGGTACTACTTTTTATACTTTCCTTTATATTTTTCCAGATATGTGAGGGTAAGAGGCAGAGACCCAATCCCCTTTTAGACAATATTGAAATGCCTTAGTAATCTTTCCGTATCAGGATATAAGCTCTACTATTTTTTTGTTTCATCTGTTCAAGAAATTCTCTGAAAGGTAGGTACATGTTCCTCTTTGAAGGTTTGATATAATTCTGGCCAACAAACACATGAAATATGTTCATCATCCCTATTCATCACAGAAATGCAAATCAAAACCACTCTGAGATATCACCTAACTCCAAAGAGATTAACCCACATCATAAAGTCCCCAATCTGCAGATGCTGGTGTGGATTTGGAGAAAATGCATCACTTTTACACTGCTGGTGGGATTGCAAACTAATACAACCAGAATGTTTATTGTAGCTCAGTTCACAATTGCTGAGTCATGGAAGCCACACAAATGCCCGTGAACTCATGAATAGATTACCAAGCTGTGGTATGCATATACCATAGTATACTACTCAATTCAGCCATAAGAAAAGATGGAGACTTTACATCTTTTGTGTTTACCTGGATGGAGTTGAAAAACATTCTTCTTAGTAAAGTATCACAAGAATGGAAAAACAAGTGTCCAAAGTACTCAATACTAATATGAAACCAATATATAAACAAGTACATGGCCACATGAAAAATAAAACACAAATTTAGCCTAGTAAGGGGGAGGAGAGAGGAGGGAGAGGGGGAGAGTGATTGCCAGGAAGTAGGAGGGCAATTGGTGGGATCTCACCTAATTTGAACAATGTGAGGGTGTCTAGCACACCCTCTGGGTGAAGGGCTAAACTACAACTTGAACTTTACCTTAGAAGTGAATACGATGTAACCTAAACATTTGTACCCTCAAATTGATTTGAAATAGAAAAAGAGACACATATATACCTTCACATTTTTGCTATTTAAATGCATAATTCATGCCTTGGTTTATCTAAAATGTAAAAATAAATTAAATACTTGGGGAAAAAAAGTTCTCTGAGTATCCCTGTAGGTCACCAAACTAGAAGAGCAAAATATATACTAATAAGGACCCCACATAACAGTAATGCCAAGTGCAAAAACAGACTATGATGACAAACCCAAGACTTTTAAGAGAAAGACCTGACAACAATGTCTATCTTTGCATATAGCAAAATCAACTCTGACCTGGGCCAGTGACAGAAGGTATCATGACATCAGGAGGTTTTCTTTGCTTTTCTGCTTCTCTCCTAATCCCTAAGGACTCTCCTCTCCTGAAGTGGAATGACTACTCTCACTCATGATTTTCCCTACAGTGAGTGAGCTCTGTCCTTCTAGGTGTTGTCCTTTTTTGAATCTCATGCCTCTGAGGCTTCTAATTTGCATTAAATAGGCTCACTTCCCATGTTTTCATAACAGGCCTAGCTTGTTTTATTACCCTTTGCTTTATTGTGTTTTGCAGATGTTACATTGTTTTATAAATCAGAGGTCTGTGGTAACCCTGCCTGGAGCTAGTCTTTTGGTACCATTTTTTTTCTAACCATGTTCAGTTAATGTCTCTATGTAACACACTGGTAATTCTTATGATATTTCAATTTTTTTCATTATCATATCTACTGTGGTGATCTGTAATGAGTGATCTTTGATGTTACTATTGTAATTATTTTGGGAGGCCGTGAACCACACCCATATAAGACAACAACTTAAGCAATAAATGTGTGTGTTCTGATTGCTCCCACATGGCCATTCCACTTCTCTCATTTTAAAACAAAAGCTAGAAATGATTAAGCTTACTAAGGAAGCCGTGTTGAAATGAGCTAGGCCAAAAGCTAAACCTCCTGTGCCAAACAGTTAGCCACGTTGTAAAGGCAAAGGGGTCTTTACTTCTTAAAAGAAATTAAAAGTGTAACTCCAGTGAACACATAGATAAAAACATGAAACAGACTTATTGCTGATATAGACACAGTTTTAGTTGTATAGATAGGAGAACAAACTAGTCACAGCATTCCCTTAAGCCAAAGCCTAGTCCAGAGCAGGGCCCTAACTTTCTTCAATTCTGTAAATGATGAGAGGATGAGGAAGATGCAAAAGAAAAGTTTGAAGCTAGCACAGGTTAGTTCATGAGGTTAAAACAAAAAAAGTACGCTATCTTTATAATACAGAAGTATAAGATGAAGCAGCACATGCTGATGGAAAAGCTACAGAAAGATAACCAGAAGATCTAGCTAAGGTAACTGATGAAAGTGGCCACACTAATCAGTAGGTTTTCAATGTAGGTGAAACAGCCCTCTACCTGAAGAAGATACCATCTAAAATTTTCATGGTTAAAGAAATTAATATCTGGCTTCAAAGAATAGGCTGACTCTCTTTTTAGAGGCTAACACACCTTATGACTTTATTTTAGTTTTTAAATTATTTATTTAATTAAAATACATATCAGAGACAGTCTCACTCTGTTGTCCAGGCTGAGTAATAGTTTACTGTAACCTTGAACTCATGGGCTCAAGCAACCCTCTTATCTCAGCCTCCCAAGTGTACTTGGGATTACAGGTATGTGCCATCATGTCTAGCTAGTCTAATAACTTTAAGCTGAAGCCAATATTTAACTTACCATCCTGAAAATCCTAAGCCCCTTAAGAATTACGCTAAATCTACTCTACTTGTGTTCTATAAATGGAACAACAAGGCCTGGATGGCAGCACATCTATTTGCAACATTATTACCAAATATTTTAAACCCACTGTTAAGACCTACTGCTTAGAAAGATTCCTTTCAAAAATATTACTGTTCTTTGACAATGCACAATGTCACCCAAACACTCTGATGAATATTATTTTCAGGCATGCTAACAGAGAATTAATTATGCAGCACATGAATTAAAAAGTAATTTATACTTTCAACTATTGTTATTTGAGAAATACATTTCATAAGCCTACACAGGCAATAATTTCTCTGATGAACCTGGGAAAAGGAAATAGAAAATCTTCTGGAAAGTATTCAATGTTCTTGATGCCAAAAAGAACATTTTTGATTCATGGCAGGAGGTCAAAATATCAACATTAAGAAGCATTTGGAATAAATTGATTTCAGTGCTCATTGATGACTTCTGAGGGTTTCTAGACTTCAGTGAAAGAAGTAATTGCAGGTGAATAAAAATAGCAAGAAAATTAGAATTAGAAGCAGTAAAGCAGCACTCACTGTAAAGGTGAGTGAATTGCTGAAATCTTCAATAAAGCCTTAACAAATGAGGAGTTTCTTTTTATGGATGAAAGAAGAAAGTAGTTTCTTGAGATGGAATGTATTCCTGGTGAAGATATTGTAAACACAATTTACCTGATAACAAATTATTAGAACGTTCGTAAACTTAGTTGATAAAGCAGTGGCAGGGTTTGAGAGGACTGATTGCATTTTTTAAAAATAATTTCAATAGTATATTTTATTTTAAATTAATTTTTATTTAGCTTTTTTATTAAATGATAACTGTGTACATTGATGTATTTATGGGGGTCAGTGTAATATGAAATGCTTACTGTGAACTTATTAACACATATCACCTTGTTTACTTATTTCTTGTGATAAGACAATTATAATCTTTTTGTAATAGTTTTGAAATGTACCATTGAATTATACACATTAGGTGAGGTCCCCCCAAATATCCTCCCTCCTCCTGCCTCCCCTCTCATTTCCCCCCTCTTTCCTTTTTCCTTCTACTTTCTGGACTATAGTAATGTTTTACCATTCATATGAATGTGTATGTGCTTATATATTAATTTCATAGTAGTATTGAGTACATTGGATACTGTTTTTCAATCTCGAGATACCTTACTAATAAGAATATGTTCCAGCTCCATCTAGGTAAACAAAAAAAAAATTGACATTTCCATCTTTTTATGGTTGCATAGTATTCCATGGTATACGTATACAACAATTGGTTAATCCATTCATGGGTCGATGGACTGTTTCCATGTCTTGGCAATTATGAATTGGGCTCCAAGAAATATTCTGGTGCAAATGTCTTTGTTGTAAAATAATTTTTGATCATTTGCATATATACCTAGTAGAGGAATTGCAAGATTAAATGGTAGGTCTACTATTAGTTCCTTGAATATTCTCCAAACTTCTTTCCAAAAGGTCATATTAGCTTGCATTCCCACCAAGAATGGTGAGAATTTTGGTATTTTGTGATGTGGGATAATCTTACTGGAGTTAGATGATATCTCAAAGTGGTTTTGATTTGCATTTCTCTGATGATTAAAGATGATGAACATTTTTTCATGTGTTTGTAGGCCATCCACCTATCTTCTTCAGAGAAGTTTCTGTTCAAGTATCATGCCCACATATAAATGAAGTTATTTGTTCCTTTCTCATTGATTAGTTTGGATTCTAGTTATCAGACCTCTGTCAGGAGCATATCCTGCAAAAATCTCCTATTCTAAAGGTTGTCTGTTTGCTTTACTTACTGTGCTCTTGGCTGTGCAGAAGCTTTTTAGTTTGATCAGATCCCAGTAATATAATTTTGGAGTTGCTTCATTGCCCAGGGGGGTCCTCTTCATAAAATAGTCTTCCAGCCAGATTTCTTCAAGCTTTTTCCTTGCATTTTCTTCTAGTATTTTTATAGTTTCATGTCTTAAGTTTAAATATTTTATCCAATGAGAATAAGTTTTTGTTAATGGTGAAAGGTGAGGGTCTAGTTTCAGTCTTCTATAGGTCGCCAGCCAGTTCACCCAGCACCATTTGTGAAATAGGGAGTCTTTCTCCTTATCGAATATTTGGGGAGTCTTTCAGCCTACTGAATATTTTTGACATGCTTATCAAAGATCAAATGATGATAAGTAGCTGTGTTCATCTCTTGGTTCTCTATTCTGTTCCATAAATCTACCTCTCTGTTTTTGTGCCAGTACTATGCTGTTTTGATCACTGTAGATTTACAAGATAGCCTGAAGACTGGTAACGCAATACCTCCTGAATTGTTTTTATATCTGAATAATGTCTTGGCTATTTGAGGTTTGTTTCTGTTTCCATATAAAATGAAGCACTATTTTTTTCAAGCTTTTGAAAGTATGATGAGAGTTCTTTAATAGGGATTGCATTAAATCTATAGATTGTTCAGGTAGTATAGACATTTTAACAACATTGATTCTTTCCAGCCATGAGAATGGTATGTTTTTCCATTTGTTAACATCTTCAGCTATTTTTTTTCTCAGAGTTTCATAATTCTATTTATAGAGATCTTTTATATCCTTTGTTAGGTAAATTCCCAGATATTTCATCTTCTTTGGCACTACTATAAAAGGAACAGAGTCCTTAACTATATTTTCAGCTTGACTAGTGTTGGCATGTATAAAAGCTACTGACTTGTAAGTATTGATTTTGTACCTGAGATGCTGCTGTATTCCTTGACAACTTCTAAGGGTTTTTTAATTGAGTCCTTCAGATTTTCCAGGTATAGGTTTATATCCTCTGTGAAGAGTGACAGTTCGATCTCCTCTGACCCCATCTGGATATCCTTGAGTGCCTTCTCTTGCCTAATTGCTAAGACTTCCATTACTATGTTGGTATCAGTGGAGACAGTGAGCATACTTGGCTAGTTCCTGATCTGAGTGGAAATGTTTACAATTTTACTCCATTTAATATGATATTGGCTGTGAATTTGCTCTAGATGGCCTCTATCAATTTAAGAAATGTTCTGTCTATGCCTACTTTCTTAAGAGTTCTGATCATGAAAGGATGCTAGAAATAATCAAAAGCTTTTTCTGTATCAAGTGAGAGAATCATGGACACAAAATAATCTTAGGCTGAATGATAGCTGGGTCAAAGATGAGCTTAAGGAAATCACCAAATTTTTTGAAAAAAATGATAATGAAGACATAATTTATCAAAACCTGTGGGATACTGCAAAGGTGGTCCTATGAGGGAAATTTATAGTATTGGAAGCCTTTGTCAAGAAAACAGAAAGAGAGGAAGCCAACTCTTTATGGGTCATCTCAAGCAACTGGTAAAGGAAGAAAATTGCAACCCCAAACCCAGCAGAAGAACACAAATAACCAAAATTTGGGCAAAATGAAATGAAATTGAAAACAAAAGAATCATTCAGAAGATTAACAAAACAGAAAGTTCATTTTTAAAAATATTAATAAAATTGATATACCTTTGGCCAACCTAATCAACACAGAAAAGTAAAATCTCTAATATCGTCTATCAGAAACAATAAAGGAGAAATAACAACAGACCCCTCAGTAATTCAAAAAAATCTCAATGGTTCCTACAAAAAACTCTATTCTCAGAAATATGAAAATCTAAAGGAAATGAACCAATATCTAGAAGTATGCCACCTTCCTAAACTCAACCAGAAAGAATTAGAAATTTTGAATAGACCCATATGAATCACTGAAATAGCATCAACTATATGAAATCCTCCCCCCACCAAAAAAGTCTGGGACTAGATGCCTTCACATCTGAATTCTATCAAACATTTTTTTCTTTTTTGAGACAGTTTCACTCAGTCACACTGGGTAGAGTGATATGACATCACAGCTCACAGCAACCTTAAACTCTTGGGCTCAAATGATCCTCTTGCCACAGCCTCCTGAGTAGCTGAGATTATAAGTGCTTGCTCCAACACCTAGCTAATTTTTTCATTTTCTATTTTTAGTAGATAGAAGGGTTTCACTCTTCCTCAGGGTGGTATCAAACTCCTGATCTCAAGCAATCCACTGCCTCAGCCTCCTAGGGTGCTAGGATTTCAGACTTGAGTCACTGTGTCTGACCCTGACTCCAATTTTGAAAGTAGTTCTGCTGAGAGTATAATGCTATCAAATAGCATTGCATGTAAGAGAAATCTTTCATGAAAGGAAGAATCAATGGATACAGCAACCTTCATTTTTATTTTCTTTTAAGAAATTGCCACAGCCACCCAAACTTTTAGCTACCACCACCTTGATGAGTCAGCCATCAAAATGGAGGCAAGACCCCCTCCAACAAAAATTGTGACTCACTAAAGCAGCAGTTTTCCACCTGTGGGTCACAAGCCACAGGCCTGTATTAAAGGGCCGTAGCATTAGGAATGTTGAGAACCACTGCACTAAAGGCTCAGATGATTATTGGCACTTTTTAACAATGAAGTATTTTTAATAAAGGTATGCACATTGGCTTTTTTAGACAAAATATTATTGCACATTGAATATACTACAGTATAGTATAAACGTAACTTTTGCATACACTGGGAAAACAACATATTCATGTGACTTTCTCTATTGTAATATTTGTTTAATTGTGTTGGAGCTTTTCCTACGATATGTCTGAGGTATAATTGTTTTAAATATTTATTTTTTAAATTTTTTATTATTTTTTTTAGAGTCAGAGGCTCACTTTGTCACCCTCGGTAGAGTGCCATAGTGTCACAGCTCACAGACACCTCCAGCTGTTGGGCTTAGGCAATCCTCTTGCCTCACCCTCCCAAGTAGCTGGGACTACAGATACCCACCACACTACCCAACTATTTTTTTCTTGCAGTTTGGCCAGGGCTGGATTTGAACCCACCACTCTGGGTAAATGGGGCCAGTGCCCTATTCACTGAGCCAAGGGTGCCACCCTTAAAAAATATTTTTATAAAGGAAATTTCATAATCATACATGTAAAACCAACACACATTTTTATAAATGGAATATCAGTGGAAAAATAAAAGCTATTAAATAATAATAGTAAATTGTAGCTATACTCCATTGCCTGCCATGTCTCAAGCCTACTATTTCTTTGCAGGGAGAAGAAATGGTTTTTGTTGAGGTATTTAGAAGGTTAAGAAGGGAATTAAGATAAGCAACAACAGTAAAATTTAACCATCTATGTGGTTCAAATTTTCTGGTGACCACATACCAAAAAGAGAAACAGTTGAAATTAATTTTAATGATATATTTTATTTTCATCCAATATATTTCAAATATTACCATTTCAACATATAATTCATATAAAATTGTTAATAAGAATGTTACTTTGGAGGGGGATACAAAGTCTTTTAAAAGCTGTTTGGTATCTTAGCCCTTGGAATTATCGCTCTTTGGATGAGCCAGAATTCAAATGCTCAATAATGACCTGTAGCTGGTCCTTGAGTAGCACAGTTCTAGAACAAACCTCAGCTTTTATCCCCAACTTATAGTGAGACTCCAATGTAAAAAAGAGAATTATAGGTCTTATGAAATATGCAAAAGCTGGACAACAAGAAGGGATATCTTGACAGAGCTTCCTCTGTCTCCTAAATGTTCTTGGTCTGAAAGCTGAAGAGTCTCCCAGCAAGCATGGTGGACAGAAGGTTGGTAGGAATATAAACTCCATTCATTCAGAGCAATTATGTGGTACTTTCCTACCTTTAGAAGAAATATGATTCAGGGTAATAAGCATGAAGTTATACCTCCCATCAAAGTTATTATGGATAAAAAAATGTGATAAAAGTCTCATTCACAGGAGATGAAAAGGGAAATTAAAAAATATATTAAAAGAAAATTTGAGTATAAGGTAATACTGAGATTCCAAGATGTTCCGTTGAGATGGCTAGTATTAAAAAAAATATTATTTGTGATATTCAGAGAGAGAAAGGGAGAAATTAAAAGAGTTGAGAGTAAAATAAATATGTTCATGATAAAGACAGTATATAAGGATGGGGCAAGGTGGCTCACACCTCTAATGCCAGCACTCTGGGAGGCCAAGGCAGAAGGATTCCTTGAAGTCAAGAGTTTGAGACCAACCTGAGCAAGAGCAAGACCCCCATCTCTACTAAAAATAGAAAAATTAGCCAGGCATGGTGGCAGGAGCCTGTAGTCCCAGCTACTCAGGAGTCTGAGGTAGAAGGATCTCTTGAGCCCAGAAGTTTGAGGTTGCTGTGAGGTAGACTGTTGCCACAGCACTCTACCCTGAGAAACAGAATGAGACTCCATCTCAAAGAACAAATAAACAAATAAAGAAAGAAAGATATCATTCTGTTATAATTACCCACTCATTCACTGAGTCAACAAATAGTTATGAAGTACCTACTAAAAAGTATGAAAGAGTTAAGTTTATTTCCAGTTGACCATGTGCCACTCACTATTCCAAAGCACATTCATGGATTGAACAATCCACATGGTAGGTATAATTATAATCCCAATATTACATACGAAGGAGTTAGTCAATATGTCCAAGGTCACACAGTCAGTATGGGATGGAATCAAGACTCTGTCTCAGGTTAATTCCAGAACTACATGCTTAATCACCTTGAGGAACTAGGTAGAAAGAAGAGTCAAAGTTCTTGCTTCTTTTTAAACTTGAGGTCTAGAAGGACGGATAGGATAATATAAATCTGATAAAAGAGATAGAAAGTAAGATAAGGTCAGGAAAAAGTTCAGTGGGAATTACATGTGGAAGAACTTAGTATGCTCTTTCTTATCTCACAGGTGAAGAAAATGAGGCTAACAATAGCTCATTAATATGTTCAAATATTAAGTGATAGAACCCTCTTTAGAAGCAAGTCTTGTGTCTCGTAGAGGTACATTGAGCCGATCTTAGTATGCTGTCTGCATAATGGTGGCTGTTTTAATATCACATTTTTTTGGTTTGGTGCCTGTGGCTCAAGTGCCTAAGGTGCCAGCCACATACACCTGAGCTGGCAGGTTCCATCCAACCCAGGTCGACCAAACAATGATGGCTGCAACCAAAAAATAGCTGGGCATTGTGGCAGGTGCCTGTAATCCCAGCTACTTGGGAGACAGAGGCAGGAAAATTGCTTGAGCCCAGGAGTTGGAGGTTGCTGTGAGCTTTGATGCCACAGCACTCCACCCAGGGTGACAGCTTGAGGCTCTGTCTCAAATAATAATAATAATAATATCACATTTTAGTTTCATTTTATCCAAGTGCTTCATGCTCAAACTTTCCAGTTTCTCAGGGTTTCTATTTTGTCAAGCATTTTTCGATTAAGATTTTATTGTACTAAGTCATATGTAAAATCTTATCAGTGCTATCCAAATATAACTCAGGAAGTAAATATAGTGAACACAAGGAAAGAAAACTATTACACTTACCTATTCATTTGAGAATATATGTAGAAGAGGATAAAAGAATATTTCAGCTGAAAAATGGGAGGATTTATTGCTCTCAGACTGTCATCATATACCTATAATGGTGGATTTTGTTTCTCGAGATATCTTGCTCATGAAGATAATTCATTTATAATCCAAGCATAATTCCCCTGATTATCTTGAGAAGTACATCTGGACATACTATGTGGAAACAACTGGAGACTTCAAGGTGACAGTTATTAAAATGTGTAAATACTGTCCTTCCTGAATGACATTATGCCTCCTATAACTGTTTTTGGTAACATAGGTGGCATTTTTCAAAGTGTTCTTAAGGTTTTCTGTGGGGGAAAAAGTTACAAAAATCAAAGATCTTATGAAAATTATATATCATCCTGTTATAATCACCTACCCATTCACTGAGTCAACCAATAGTTACCAAGAACCTACTAAAAAATATGGCACTCTAAAACTCCTCAGGAACTTAATTAATGTGCTAATGTGGATGCTTAATTTTCAATTATTTGCCAAAAATATTTGATCAAATCTTCATCTCTGCCACCCCTCTTTATTTTTATTTGTCAAATGGAATTTCCTAGATCTAAGGTTGGCTTAAATATATTTAAACCATATTCAATTGCCAATATTTGATTGTTTTTATCCTACTAAGATGACAACATCATATGTTCTATTTCAATTGTGTGGGAACACTGCATTAAAGCTTAGTTCTAAGAGCTGTTCAGGAATTTGCATTGTCTTTCAATTCCTGATTGATAATCCTTCATAACTCTCCACCCCACAAACTTAATCTAGCTTGTTCTTAATACAAATATGAATTTTATTTGCCAGAGTGTTTCTGTAGATATTTACCTTCCATGTGACCCTATCATAAACAAGTGGAATATCTTGATTATTAATGTTAAAATAATATAATTCCAGTCTCTAGGCCAGGCATGGTAGCTCATGCCTGTAGTCCTAGCACTCTGGGAGGCCGAGATGGATGGATTTCCCTGAGCTCACAAGTTCAAGACCAACCTTTGCAAAAGTGAGACTCCATTGCTAAAAAAAAAAAAAAAATAGCTGGGCATTGTGGCAAGTGCTTATAGTAGCAGGTTCTAGGGAGGCTGAGGCAAGAGGATTGCTTGAACCCAGGAGTTGGAAGTTGCTGAGAGCTATGAAGCCACAGCACTCTATTGAAGGTGACAAAGTGAGACTCAGTAAAAAAAAAAAAAAAATTCCAGTCTCTAATGGTCTACATTACCAGAAAAATTTCCATCCTTGGTGCTTGAGAATGTTGGACTTCAGCTCAAAGCTCTACTGATGGGTTTTGATGGGTTCAATGAATTTGCCAAATATCGACAGTCACGGTAGAATTAATGACTGTAGTGATAGTGACAGTTTGGGTAATATTATGCTAGCAGAAACCACAATCCATTTAAATTTGAAATGCAAAAGCTGAATTTATTTATTTTTGTTCAAACAAAAAAGATGAAGAAATGCAAACTCTTGCTAAAAAAATGAAAAGTTTTTGTATAAGTTTTAGATATGCATAGACTTTATAATAATTTTAAGTGGCTGACTAACGTAAAAGGAGAAATATGAGAAAAATGGCAGAGTAAGAACTTCTAAAAATCATCTCTTTCATAAAAGTAATGAGAATCATAAATGGTCAAAATCAAAGTTTTTTCTAAACCTAAGGCTTGCAGCAGTTTGAAAGGCATTCATTTATTTAAGAATGGTTGAATTTATTAAAAGCTGCAAACTTTGTAGTATTTGAACTTGGCTCATTCCTATTCTTCTCCCCAGGATTATGATAACTATGAAAAATAACAAAGTTTTATTTCATTACCTTGTTAATAAACAAGGTACAAACAGAAAGTAAAGGCACAGGCAGATTTATAAACTGCCTGGCTGAGTGTTGAAGGCTATCCAAGCACACGCACACGCACACACACACACAGAGCTTTCCACAGGAAAGACTGTAAGACATATGGATGCAGGCATAAAATGTTTTTCCAACCATTAGTAGACCACTAAGCTATCTGGCCACAAACAACAACAACAATACAGAATTTACAGAATTAGTTAAAATCACTAGACAAATAACAACAGTAACATCTGTGAAGGGGGAAGAAACTGATTTACAGAGTTATCATAGTATATTATTTAAAATTTCTAATTTTTAAAACATTACTAGGTATGCCTAAAGATAAGAAACACCAAAAGGAAGTCAATAGATGGTTTTCAAGGTAATTGAAATGTTAGACTTACTAGAAAAGACTTCAAATCAATTATTTCAGGAATGTTAGAGGAACTTAAAGAAATCATGCATAAAGAACAATGTATCACTAAATCCAAAATATTAATAGAAATCTAAATTATATATAAAAAAAACAAATGGAAACTATGGACCAAAAAGTGCTCATATAATAACTGAAATGAAAAGCTCATTAGAGCATTTCGATTGTAGATTTTATTAAGCAGGAGAGAGGAAACAGGTCAATTGAGATTATCTACAATGATCAATAGGAAAAAAAAAAGAAAAATGAAAAGAGCCTCAGAGACCTGTGAGACACTTTCAAGTGCACAATACACACATAATGAGAGATCCAGGAGATGAGAGAAAGGGAAAAAAATAATATGAAAGAATAACAAACCAAAACTTTCCAAATTTGATGAAAAACTTTAATTTATACATCAATACATCAATGAATTCAAGTGGGATAACCTCAACGAAATCCACACCTAATCATGTAGTGGTCAGACTGTTGAAAGCCAAAGATAGAGACAGCTGACATTCTCAGGACAAAAAAAAAAAAAAAAAGAGAGAGAGAGAGAATCTATTGCTTTCTTACCTGCCCTACAAGAATACTGAAGGAAATCCTTAGGCTGAAATAAAAGGATACTAGACAGTAATTCAAATCCACATAAAGAAAAGTACTGATAAAGGTAACGACTTAGGTGAATATAAATGTGTACATATATTTTGTATGTAATTCCTTTTTTCTCCCTTATATATGATTTAAAAGCCACTGCATAAAGCACTAATGGCAACTCTGTATTGATGAGTATACAATGTATAGAGACTTAATTTATGTGACAATAAGAGCACAAAGGAGCAAGGAAGGAACTGAGCTAAATAGAATCAAAGTTTTTGTGTGCTAATGAATTTAAGTTAGTATTAATGGTATTAATACAAACTAGATTATTATAAACTAAGATACTAATTATATATTTCCATGAAGACCATTAAGAAAAAAAACAATGAATATACTAAAGAAACTGACAAGAGCATTAAAATAGTATACTAGAAAATATCTAAAAAGTATAAGGCAATAATGTAGGAACAGAGGAATAAAATGACATAAGATATTAGGAAACATATCAAAGTCATATAGAAATCTAACATATTAGTAATTATATTAAATATAAATGGATTAAGCATTTCAATCAAAAGGCAGAGACTGAACGAATGAATACTACTGTATGTTTACCTACAAGAGACATATTTTAGGTTCAAAAACATATAGGAGTTAAAAATTCAAGAATGAAGAGTTGCACAATATAAACAGTAACCAAAAGAAAGATGGCTCACACCTGTAATCCCATCTGGGAAGTTGGGGCAGATGGATTGCTTGAGCTCATGAGTTTGAGATCAGCCTGAGCAAGAGTGAGACCTCCTCTCTATTAACAATGAAAAGCTGAGGCAAGAGGATCTCTTGAGCCCAAGACTTTGTGGTTTCAATGAGCTATGATGACATGACACTCTACTGAGGGTGACAAAGTAAGACTCTGTCTCAAAAAAAAAAAATCCTAACTAAAAACTGATTTAGAGACAAAGAATAACATTTAATAATAATAAAAGGGACAATCCATGGTGAAGATGTGCAACTATAAACGAATACACACCTAAAATTGCAGGCCCCAAATATATAAAGCAATACTGAAAAAATCGAAGAGAAAAAGATACAGTGAATCAGTTGGAGACTCCATACTTTACTTTAGATAATGGCTTAAACAAATGGAAGGAAAATTAAGAAAATAGACTTGAACAACACTATAGATCAGTTAAAACTAATAGGCATATAAAACATTCTAAGTAACATCAATATAATTCACATTTTTCTCAAGTATATGTGAAATTGTCTTCAGAATAAACTGTTAGTTCACAATACAAGTCTTAATAAAGTCAAAAGGACTGAAATCATACAATGTATGTTTGCTGATTATAATAAAATAAAATTTGAAATCACTAACACAAAAATTTTGAAAATTTATAAATTTGTAGAAATTAAACACCTTTCTAAATAGCCAGTTGGTCAAAGAATAAACCACAAGATAAATTAGAGAATATTTTAAACTGAATGAAAATGAAAATGCAAGATACCAAACAGGAAGTTCAGTAGAACAAATGCTTAAGAGGAAATTTATAGCTGTATGTGTATGTCTATGTTATATGAGAAGAAAGATCTAAAATCAATGTGACTTTCCATACTAAGAAATTAGGAAAGGAAGAACCAACTATTCCCAGTGTAAGTAGAATAGAAATAAGTAAGATAGAGAATAGAAAAATAGAGAAAATTTTAAAAATCCAATGTTTTTTGATAAAAATCAAGAAATTTGACAAACATTTAAACTTAACCAAATAAAAAGGACTCCCATAATAAAATCAGAAATTAAACAGGAGACACAAAATTAAAATTCTTTGTAAGAATAAAAACCCCTCTCAAAATCTTTTTGCTTTTTTGCTAACACTGAGAAACTGACCTAAAATTCTGATGGAAATGCAAATAATCCAGAGTTGCCAAGACAGTCTTTAAAATGATAAACCAAAGTTAGAGGACTCAGTTGGGACTCACACCTTGCAATTCCAAAGTTTATTAGAAAGTTAAAAAACCAAGACTGTTGGGCATTGGCAGAAGGATAGACATATAGATCAATGGAATAAAATTGAGAGTCCAGAAATTCATGAGTTTTTGTTCAATTGATTTTTTCAATAGTAGATAATTCAATGGATAAAAGATAGTCTTTAAAAAAAATAGTGCTGAGACAACTGGTTATTGATGTGTAAAATAATAAAGCTGAAACTCACAACCTCACACCATATACAAATACTAATTTGAAATAAATCAAAGATCTAAATGTAAAAGCTAAATATAAAGCTGCTATATGAAAACCCAATGTGATTCTGTGTAAAAATTAGATTAGGTAATGGCTTTTTAGCTAGACACCAAAAAAGTAACCAAAAAAAAGAAAGAAAATTGATAGAGTATAGTGAACTTTAACAAAATTGATAACTTGCGTGTTTCAAAGTACATCATTAATAGAGTGAAAATACAATCCCCAGAATGGGAGAAAATATTTGCAAATCTTCTATCGGACAAGGTACTAATATCAAGAATATATGAAGTGCTCTTATAATTCAGCAATTTGAAAAGCCTAATAAACCAATATAAAAATGAACAAAGGATTGAATAGAAATTTCTCCAAAGTTTGTACAGTATATAAAAGGCCTATAAGCATTTGCAAAGGTCTTCATCATTAGTTATTTGGTGAATGTTAATCAAAACCTCAATGAAGTATTTGTTCATATGCTCTAGGATGGGGCTATATTCAAAAGCAAAGATCTTAGTAAGTTTTGGTGAGACAGGGAATAATTAGAACCCTCATACTTTTCTGGTGGGAATATAAATGGTAAACCCGTTTTGGAAAACAGTTTGGCAGTTCATCAAAAACATAAATATAGAATTAACATATGATCCAGCAATTCCACTCCTAGGCTTATATCCAAGAGAACTGAAAACTTAGGCACACATGAAAATTTGCACACATATGTTCATAGAAGTATTATTTATAGTAGGAAAAAATGGAAACAATCCAAATGTTTCTCAAATGGTAAACAAGCATTCAATGGAATGATTCAGTCATAAAATATATTGACGTACTGATACCCGCTATGTTAATAACATGGGTAAACTTCGAAATGTTATTTTAAGTGAAATAAAATACAAAAGTCCATGTATTATATAATTTCATTCATATAAAATATACAGAATATGCAATTCTATAGAGACAGTAAGTAGATTGGTGTTTACCAGGGTCTGGGGCATTACCTCTATTGAGTATGGAGGTTTATTTGGAGGGGGTGATGAAAATATTCTGGGATGAGAGGGTGATATTGGTTGCATATTACAGGAATATACTAAAAGTCATTGAAGTGTACACTTTAAATGTATTTTATAGGATGTAAATTATAACTCACTAAAAAATTATATGAAGAAAAAGTAAAACCAAATTTGGGACGACCTTAAAGTCGTATTGGAAACTTGGAAACTCAAGGTTAAAATAAATTATGTAATATATTGTGTCTGCCTTGTTTGTTGGGAAATCCTAATCTTTGGGTGCCTACCTGTACCAGGAAAGCTGAGAGCTGGCACATGTGCTTTGGAGTTACACAAACAGAACAGTAGAAAATAGATGGGGAACTTCAGTTTCTCTGTCTTAAGGTGAACACGTGACTCAGATCCTCAGTCAAAAATGGAAGTTTCCATTGGAATAAAGATCATTGTTACTTTGAATAATAATACCAGTAACAGAACAATTATTTGTGTCCTGTTATGGACCAGGCATTGCTGTTTAGTCCATGATTTAAGCCATTTAATTTTCATTTATTGTGATCATATAAGATATGTACTCATTCTTGTTTTACACATTTAGAAACCGTGGAACATGAGGTGGAAAGATTCACTTAGGGAAGAACATGTAGCCCCCTGATTCTCACTTCCTGGTATTCATGCCCCCTCCTAGTGTGTGGACAGAACTGTCATTTGATTCTGCACAACAATTGCTGCAAAGGTGATGGAATATCATTTCCATGTTTTTGTTACAGAAGATTATAATACTCTTCGCCTAAGGTGATTCTTTCCCTTGCTGTCTACAATGTAGCAAGTGGTAATGTTGGGTAGACTCCCATGGCAAGGAGCTTAGGGAGGCCATCTCTAGCCAATAGCCACCCAGAAAATGAGGCCTTCAGTCCTACAACTGTGAGAAACTGAATTCAGTCAACATCTGTATGAGCCTAGGAGTGAATCCTTTCACAATAGTCTTGAAATGAAACTATAGCTCTGACCACTCCTGGACTGCAGCCTGTGAGACCCGTGAGACTCAGCTAGGCTAACCCATTTCCAGATTCATGACCTACAGAGACTGAAACAATAACTGTGAGTTATTTTAAGCTGCTAAGCATGTGGTGGTTTGTTATGTATCAATAAGAAACTAATCCGCTCACAGCTTCCAGAGTCTAGGTATTATGTTGCCCATTAATATAGGCACTAGCCTCAAGTAGCTATTGTAATTATAAAGTTGTATGTTTTTAAATTATTTAAATTTAGTTTAAAAATTAAAAAATAATAAATTTAATTGTTAAAATTTTAAGAATTCAGTTCCTTGCTCACACTAGTTACATTGTAACTGCTCAGTAGTCATGGGTAGCTGGTGTCTTCAGGATAAAATACAGTCGATTCTCTTCATTCATGGCAGTTCTGGTCTGTAAAGTCACCATGAGCACCGAGTCAGGGAATACTGGCCATTTGCGCCTAGGAGACATACAGAGTTAGGCTACTATGAACCTCTGGTCATAACATTTTCATCCACCAATTAATAGATGATAACCTTGTTTTATGTGTTTCAGTTTAAAACACCTTATTTAATACATATTTTTGGTTTGTTAACATTGGAACCATGGCCAATGGCACTATTAACTCATGCCTGGAGAATCTTTTTTTTTTTTTTTTTTTTTTGAGACAGAGTCTCGCTATGTTTTCCTTGGTAGAGTGCCATGGTGTCACAGCTCACAGCAATCTCAAACCCTTGGGCTGAAAGTGATTCCTCTTTACCTCAGCTTCCCAAGTAACTGGGACTATAGGCGCCTACCCCAACTCCTGGCTATTTTTTGTTGCAGTTGTCATTGTGGTTTTGCTGGCGTGGGGAAGCTTCAAACCTGTCAGCTTCAGTGTATGTGGCTGGCACTGTAACCGCTGTGCTACGGGCACTGAGCCTGCCTGGAAGAATCTTATCTAACCCATTTATTTTATAGAGAAAAATAGACGCGTTAGATAAGTACAGCCTTGTACTCAGAAACACCAGCCAGCACTTCAGCTCAACATGTGGGGATCATTCTAAACAGCAAAATCATCCCCCCTAAAGTGTGAACATGGAAAAACGTGGCGCTAAATAGACTCAAAAGAGGAATGAAAGTATGAGAGTGAAAACGAGTCAGAGTGAGGCCTTGTTCAGCCACACCTGGGAATATGTGTGGGCAACTCAAATTCTTCATTGCTCTGTGTGTGTGTAGACGAATGATCACAAAAGCACTGACTGTGAGTATCGACTTGGTGATAAAATAAATTTTAGCAAAGAGGCAAATCTGCAAATTCAGAACCCACGAATAATGGAAATTGATGGTATTTCCATCATTGCTTAAATGTTTGTTGGTTACATTGATTTGGGGAATCCAGTAGATTTTGTCTAGCTCACAGGCCTAATCATATAAAGCCAGCCAATCTTGGAGAAACGGAGTAAAAATTACATGAAGGGGACACTGAGAAGCTCCTCAATCCAAGTCCGTTACTTGCATCTCATGACAGAAGACATTTCTTGTTACTAAACTTATTTATCTTCAGAAGCCAATGGTGTTTCCAGGACCTCAGAGAACTGTTGGGCTGCCAGCAGTTTTGGTGAGACAGGCGTTCTTTTTTCTCTAATGGGTTTAGAAACTTCAGCTTTTAACTCATCTTTCATAATTGCATTTGTAGTTTGCTAAGCAGCTTCGTGGGTTTTTTTGAATGAAGTTTCATAATGGTGATGCAGGTGCCTGCAAATGAGACTGCTCAAGGGCAGCATTTATGTAATGTTTTAACTCTAGAAAAACAGTCTTCAAACTTGTGGACATATCACAATGTATTTTGGGGGTAAAAGACAGACATTTAGGTCTCCTCAAATATTCTGATTCCCTGGGTCTGGCGAGTCTTGGAACATGCCTTCTAACCAGCTCATCAAATGGTGGTGGTTTAAAAGGCCTGCGGACCAAATTCTGAGAAACATCAGCTGCTGACAGTGCTGAGGAATCCTCAGAGGCCATTCCCATGCAAATAATGGCTTACAAATAGTTTACAAAAATATTTTACACAAAATGTAGAAAACAGTTTATAAAAATAGCTTTATAAACTAAACACAAAGGACTGTGCTTTTACTGTGTGCTTCCAGATCAATAAGAATCTACATTCTCAAATGTTGGAATTTAGGCATTATGCTGATAGTCCCTGGACGGCAGCACAAAATACTTGAAATTGCAACTGCTTCAGGAAATCCATTGTGTGTACTCCCGAGAACAACCTCAAACACCTAGCATGAGTATTAAGAATGGCATTGGAGGTCTGAGCAAGTTTACAGCTCAACCACACGTGTGGGGCTCTGAGAAAGCATCTGTCTCTCTTCCTTTCTACCATGTAGAACACAGGTATCTTCAATGCTTTGTTCTGCAGATGGCGTAAGTATGCATTCATTAATAATTTGTTGACTTGGGGGTGGTGCCTGGCTCAGTGAGTGGGGCGCCGGTGCCATGTGCTAAGGGTGGCAGGTTCAGACCTGGCCCCAGCCAAACTGCAGCAAAAAATAGCTGGGCATTGTGATGGGTGCCTGTAGTCCCAGCTACTCAGGAGGCTGAGGCAAGAGAATCACCTAAGCCCAAGAGTGGGAGGTTGCTGTGAGCTGTGATGCCACAGCACTCTAGGGAGGGCGATGAAGTGAGTCTCTGTCTCTTAAAAAAGAAAGAAAGAAAGAAAAATTTGTGGACTTGGATCTCATCTTCCTTTCTCTGTTCACCTTCCTCTGGTTATGTCATTAAGCAGTAAATTAATTAGAACAACCCAAATTGGTGAGCAGAAAACAGATACAAATTACCCAGATATCTAGAGAGACTATGGGGGTTGCCTGCATTTCCCAAATTACCTCCCCAATCACCATTTTTTCTAGCATGTGTTAGAGAAGCTTTACCATAACCAACTTTCCATAGCATTGTTACATGAAACAATCTTCTATTTTGTTCTGAGTTCAGAGTGAGTATACGGCACTGAGGTTATGCTCTTTGAGAGTTCCACGGCAAGGAAATCTTTTATTGGTGTCAGACACATGTTATTAATTGAACAGTTTCTTCCGACCTTGATTGCAAACCCCATGATGCCCCAACAGATTTGCCTGAGAAACTACCTTGACAAGATTTACAAATCAATTTCCCCTCACAGAGTTCTGGCTTTTGTTTGGAAAGAGGTTTTTATTTTTTACTCATTTTGTTCCTTCCTGGCACCAATCCGAACAGCATCCCGAGAACAATGCTGCACCTAATTTGCTCCTGCAAATGAAAGCAATTAAAATAACTCAACAAAAAACGATGAAGGCTCCCAGAAGATTTACAAGCCAAAAATGAGGTATAATGATTCTGTTTATTCCTCTATCATTTCACTTGCCAGGGGCCGTGGAGTTCAGGTGTTAAGTGCTTCCAGCCCACATTGAACTCGCAGGGTCCAGCTTCTTACTGAGACACACAGCGATTGGTCCTTCCTCTAGTCCTGGGGGGATGTGAGCCAGCCAATGCTGGGTCATCTTTATCTAAAACCACATGTAGCCTGACTGCAGGGATCTGTGCTCCTGAACTGGTATTCTCGGTAAAGGAGGACATCTCTTCTGTGTGTGTGTGTGTGTGTGTGTGTGTGTGTGTGTTTTCCCAGCTGTCTCTTAGCACAGAGATGTCATTGTATAGTAGAAAGAACTACTTGAATAGTTCTAGGGGGCCTATATAGCTTGATATGCCCGGATTCTAATCTAATATTCATCACTTCCCTTTTGGTTTCTTGGACTGTGTTAACCTGTACGCTGTTTCCTAAGATTTGACACTGGCCTTCATGAGGACTTGACCAGGGAGTCCTGTGATATTTTCCTTTCTACCCACCTTCCGTGTGTCACTTGCTGTGTTACTCTCTCCTTGCCATGGCTTTATTTTAGTGCCTCTCACAGGCGAAGGTCTTCTCTACCGCATAGTTTCCACTTGTGCTATTCCTGTTACTACAATCCACCTCCCGGCCTCACCCGACCCCTGCTTACCTAACTCATGTCTCGGCTTAAACACCACTTCCTCACGCCGGCCTTTTTTGACACCCCTGCTCAAGTCTATATTAAGTTCACTCTCGTTGTGTATTTACTAGCTCCCTCATTTTATATTATGGTGGCATTAATTACAGTTTGTGAATACATATATTTGCATGGGAGTCATCAATACTCCATCATGTCTCTGCATCTGAATTCTCAGAGTGCTTAATGATTTCTTACTTTTACCTTTCACTTGATTGTCGTCTACCCTTCCTCAGAATGCAAATGTAGCACTGAGAACACGTGGGTAGGCTGGACGGCTGATCGGGTTGGTGGTGGGTGATTACCTGCTTTGCAGGGAGTTCTGAAGATCAGAGACAAGGTGTCCAAAACACCTAATGCGGTGAGAGGCTCTCACGATGCTCAAATAAAAGGGGTTATCATTACTGACATTAAGGAAGAGCCATATAACAAAGAAGTCGGGAAGGGTTTATTTTGAAAAATAACAGCATATTTCCAGAGTGAAAACAGCCAGTGTAATATGTCATTATTCTGCGGAGTCCCTGCCACAACCTTCACCTATCCCACTCCCCCCCTGAGCCGCACACCTGCCCAGGCCTAATGAACAATGCAAACTTCATCAACCAGCCTCACAGTTTCATCCCCCTGGGCCTGTGTATCTCTGGATCCCTCTGCCTGATACAGCCCAAGTGAATTGGACTGAGGCAATTTATAAATAATTTGGCCTCTATCCCACCCAACAGTAAGGGGGCGCCCTGATTACAGGTGCGTTTCAGAGCCGTTCCACTTCCAGTCTGGGCCACCTGAAGCCAAGCTCCAGCAAGCTCATCCTAAACTGTCAGCACCTGTTACTGAAAACAATAGGTTCATAATGATCCTTCCCTCCTTCCCTTTCAGAACACCCTTCACTGAGTTCATAAAAGGTATCCATGTTAAGCAGGAAGCATGGAGTCTACAACCTTAAATCCTTCTAAGATGCTGAATCATAATTTATAGTCTCTTCCCTTTTTTTGAGTTAAGAATTGAAAAAATATATTTAAAAAACCTAAAAAAATTCTGTGATATAGTGTCTGAAATGGGATTTTTGTGTTGGTATATAGGAGAAAGTCACGAAATGGAACTTTAGTTTTAATAACAAAAATATTATGTTCTCCATTAGCCATATTTTTCTTACTACATTAACAGTATCTTGCAACTTAATATCATAAGACCCCCCCCCTTGGGGAAGGAAACTGAGGTCCAGAATAATTGAGTGGCTACTTAGTGAGTTCCCACCTCTGGCCCATGCCTTGGAATCCCTTTTAAATGACATCCTCTTCATGGTTTAGGACTAAAGTGGTAGCTGAACTCATGGTAACGAGATGCTGTCCCGTGACTTGCTAAAGCAGGCTAGAAACTCTAATGCCCACAAGAATTAGGTTGATGATGCTGAGCAGATTAAAGGAAACTCTATTACAATAAAAGCATGTTCATTCAATGATAAATGGCAAAGGACAATTGACCTAAGGATTCGGGCACAATGAGGGAGTGGTAGAGAGTGTGGCTAATCACAGCATCATGCCTGATTTGAAGGAGGTATCTGCTATTAGGCTCCAGCCAATTGTTTCAAGAAGAGCCTCGTGTTGTCAAATTGACATGCTTTGATATTAGCCAGAAATCTAGACTTGGGGTACGATTTCCCAACTGAAATGTTATTGCTATCAATTAATCATGATTAATTACAATGTGCTTATTTATAAATATCCTGAGGACTCCGGATGCTTGAGTGTGGTAGAATCCTGCTCATTTTCTCTGTCATGTATGCATAGTCAGGCGTTGAGTCCAGAAGCTCCACTGTACGTGCTAACCTTGAGTTCTTTCAAAAGAGACCCACTGGAGCCAAGTGAAGTGCATTGCTGAGTGAAGGCTGTATAGACAGTTGCTCAGAAGTGATCCCAACCCAATTTCCCTCCTGCACCCTTTGTAACACCCTCCTCACTCTCAGGAGCTGGACTTCGTCACTGAGGTCCCCATGTCAGTCTCATTTTGCCTTCTTCAGGGTGGCTTTCCTGAAATGTGGTACCTACCTGCTACCAGACTGTCACCTGAGTGCTCATTTCACCACTCATCACCAGCATTCTGAAAGGTCATCCTAACAGACCTGGTGGCACTTTCTTATATTTTTGGTCATGTGCACTCATTCCATGGGCCCTATCAGTGCAAGAACTCATACCTTTTCTGTACAATATTCTTATATTTTTGATAATTGTGTTTCCTCCTGATTTTTATTCTTTTTCTAGGCCTTTTGCTTGTTGAACACTTCTTGAAGGGATTCTCTTAATATTCTTTTCTCTTTAATTCCAACTTTTCATTTGTATGCCCATTTATTTTTTTTTGGAACGGTTATTACCATCTTTATCTTTCAACTTTTCTAATGACTTTTTAAAATGTTTTTATGATAATTTTTTTAATTTTCAGAAGTTTATTTTCTTATTGTTCCTTCTTAAAGATAGCATGCTATTCTTTCAGACACACAATACCATTTCTTTCCTCTAGCATATATATTAGTTAGGCTCCCCACACCTCGTATTACCTTTCTATTTGTGTGTTTATTTTATGTTTTCTTTCCAGCTATTTTTTCCAATACTGCAATCTCCTCTTGCATGTCTGATAGTCTTGGTCTGTCTTCCCACATTAAGAGTAAGGCAAAAATCTGCATGCAATTTTCATGTATTTGTAAGGAGTAGGGAGAAGAAACATTGAATGGTGGGCTTCTCTACAAGAGGGCTAGGCCGGGGCTTAGCTGCTTCACAGGGGGATCCCCCACACCCCCATCAGGATCCTTCAGAGTGGCCACTGACCTTCCTGCCATGAGTGGTGGTGACTGGGGCTGGGGCAGTGGTTTTCCTCCCATGGTCCTGGTGCTCACTTGCAGAGCATGGCTCAGGGCATCTTTCAATACACTTTTGCTTCAATGGCTCGTGCTCAGTTCTGAGTCTCTTTCCTGCTTCCCACGGGGCTTGTGTCTCACAGTTTAGGACATTTCCAATTCAATTTTTTCACAGTCAAAGAAAAACAAAATAGAGGCAGCCCAGTGAAATTTGAATTTCAGATGAATGAGGAATACATTTTCAGCATAAATATGTCCCATATACTTGTTACCTGAAATTCAAATATCATTGGATCTCCCTGATCGTATCTGGTAACCCCATGCATTGCAGAAATCTGGGGTCTGAGGGGAAGAGACAGGGCGGCAGTCTGGTTGGTGGGGGAGGAGACGGGGATCGGGTGTCCGTGGTTCCTTACCAACTTTCAACCAATCCCCCCTTCGCCCTCAGGGTGCTTGGTACCTGCCAATGCCCTCCCTTCCTGAGTCCTGCAAGGAAGAAACTTTCAACATTCTGATTTCCCTGTGCTTCTCCCTTATTTTACTTCATCTGAGATGCAGTTGATTATAAGATACATCATTCATTATCTGATGAATAACTAAGAAGGAAAACAATGTGCTGCCACTTGTAAGATACCACCAATTGTAAGAGCCATCCCAATTTCAGGAATGTTCAAACATTCAAAAGATGCCTGTTTTAGAACTGTTGAAATATGGTCATTCCTCCATTGTCTCTCATTTTCGGCAAAATAAATATACATCTCATATTTACTTTACCCCTTTTCCATCTTCTTTGTCTTTGCAGAGTCATCCTTGTAAAGGAAAGTCTGTGTTCTTCTCATCTGAGAAGCCTTTCCGAGCACAGCAGAGTTCCATGCCTGTGCTTCTCCTCCTTCGTTTCTCTCTTATTCTTTACCTGGATGGAAACGTCAGGTCAATCTGTTGTCTGGTGTGACGAGGCACAAACTCAGCCACTTGTTTCCTTCTGTTGCTACCAGTTGTTGTGGCAGGATTGACAGTACCCCAAGAGCCCCCGGGTCCTGGCATGCCGCAGTCTCACCCAACCGTTGCCAAGTGCCTGCCACATAATACAGCTGTGGTCACAGCTGTCACAGCCCAGAGAATAATTTATTCCCATCCCTCTGTGCTGAGATGCTGTAATTTTCTTGGCAGAACAGAACTTGTGAGGTGTAAGCAGCTCATTTTAAAGGGTAAGAGGTGGGATAACAAGTCCCACACCAAGAGAGACGGCAGGGATGAGAGGAGTGATTTATCTGGCTCTGTTCTTTATGTGCACTCCCGAGAATCTCCCTGGCTCTCTTGTCCTGTCTCTCAACTTTTGGAGTTGCCCTTTTGTTTGTTTGTTTTAAGATAGTCTCACTCTGTGCCCCTGGGTAGGGTGCCGTGGTGGTCTTAGCTCAAAGCAACCTCAAACTCTTGGGCTCAAGAGATCCTCCTACCTCAGCCTCCCAAGTAGCTGGGACTTCCTCAGTGCCTGGCTAGTTCTTCTATTTTTAGTAGAGACAGGGTCTTACTCTTGCTCAGGCAAGTCTTGAACTCCTGAGCTCATGGGCTCCTCCTGCCTCGACCACCCACAGTGCTGGATTATAGGGGTGAGTCACGGTGCCCACCTTGGGGTTGCTGCTTTCTCTTTGCAGCTGGTCTTTTGTGTCCCGCTCTGTGTTTCTCTTATTTTCTTTCCCCGAGTCCTTCATTCAACTATATAGGGTACCACCTCGCCTCCACCGCCCAAGACTGTTTTGAGCTCTGGGGACACAACAGTCATCCAAATAGGCAACAATCACTGCTCCCAGGGAGCTTATATTCAACTAGAGTGAGGGGGTCAGTGAGATAGAGAATGAAGGGGTAAAATACGCGATATGTTAGAAAGTAACAATGCCATCCACAGGAGAGAAAAGTCTGCAAGGAGGCTGGGAAAGTAGGGAGGTGGAGTTTTCTCTTTTAAATGGTGTGGTTTAGAAATTCTCACTAAGGCCTGAAGGAGTGAATGAGTGAGGTACATGATCGTCTGGGGGGAGACAGCATTGTAGGTACTGAGGTGGCGGAAGAGCAAATATCACTGCTGTGAAGCAGAAGCTTGCCCAGAAGTCAAGGAAGAACCTGGAGCAGCTTGGCCTGGGAGAGCGGGCTGGGGGGAGGATGGTGATGGGGTGGGGTGGGATGGCTCTTCCAGATCAGGTAGGACTTAGTCCTCACTGTGAAGTCCTCTCCTTGACGTGATGTGGGAAGCTCCCTACCCCCACGTCTGCATTCCCCTCCTCCCACGAGAATGTGATTACTCGGCACGTCCCAGGACCTTAGGCTTTGAAAACCTGAGCTTGACATCATCCTTTCTCACACCCTGGAGACCCTCCCTTTCAGGCCAAACCTACTCCCATCCCCAGGGATCATTCCAATTTTGGAATCTAAATTTATACCTCTTCAGTCACGTCAAAAATTGAAAATCATAAAAAGCTTATACAGTGTTCTCACTGTTTAATTTTTAGCTCAGGGATTTAACCTGACAAATTATCCTTTATCTCATTTAGGGTGACTGAAATTCACCAACTTTCCCTTGATCTATAGGGTAAGGTAAAATACTACTATGGGAAGAAATAAGAAGTTAAATTAGTGCCTGCGGTGCAATTATTAACAGCAAATCTAATGTAATCACCTGGCAAGTGCCAAGTACAACCCCAGCACTTGGAGAAGTTTATCAATAAATGTAGCATATGTTCTCCACCAGCATCGTGCGTAATAAGAAAACATTTCAGGCTTCTCTCAAGGTTAGAAGAGAGCTCAGAGAATTCCTCTAGATCACATTAAACAACTAGAATCATAAAACAGAAGGCTGATAAAACAAAGTACTCAGCTATCATTTGTTCTTAAGAAGCAGTGTCAAAGGGTCTAATTTAATCATTTAGTGCTATTAAGTGGAAATTAGGTTTCCATGGAGGTAGTGGCTTTAGACTTGGCAGGATTCTGATTCCCATTTGCTCATCTTTTTCCTCTATAGAAAACAGACTGGTGATAATAATAATAATACTCTTTTCTAGGTTGCAAAGCTGCATGCTTGGGGGATGGCCTCTCAGGGTCCAGGTCCCTCTGAGAGGGAATTGTATTAATATTTTGACTGTGGTAACAGGAGACAACATGAAATGAATCCAGTGCTCAGATTCATCATTGGCATTGATAAAGGGTCTGAAATCAGAATTTGCTGCTCTGGGTTACTTTCTAGGTTCACCTTATAGGTAATGTCAAATGAGCTGTGTAACTGAGCACAGTTTGAAAAGAAGTAACATCGGTGATCATTTCGTATTTGCTGACCTACCCAATACATACACACATCACTATTATACTCTGAGGGGGGAAACAATGGAATCTTCCCCCTTCTTTGTCCTTCTCTGCTCTGGATTCCCTTTCCAAAGCCATAGTATTTTGAGGCTGGAGGCAGACCAGAGTTTGTTTTATTTTTTTGACACATCTACCCCAGCATCCCAGATCTGAGCCTCAGGCTACATTCTCTGAACTGCTGTGACTTTCAGAGAATCCTTCTAGAGGGATTAATCCTGTTAATGGCCAGTGCCCAATTCATCCTGCAGTGCCCAGGGACATTGCCAAGTTAACAACAGGGCCTACTCAGCTTTGTCCAACTAAACTCTGCCCCATGGTCTGCCCCTCTGAATCGTCCCCAGATCTTGGAATGAACCATTTTGCTCTTAGGCTCTCATGACAGCTTTTTTATTTTTTGCAGTATTTTTGGCCGCGGCTGGGTTTGAACCCACCACCTCCGGCATATGGGGCCAGTGCCCTACTCCTTGGAGCCAAAGGAGCTGCCCTCATGACAGCTTTGAGAGTAACTGGGAACACATAAACCATTAAACAATTCCCTTTACAGTATTATGTAGATTTAATTTTCGTTTATATTTTATAAAAGAATCTACAGTTTTGCCTGCATCCCTTCCTTTCCTTCAACAAGTATTTACTAAGTACTATGTACCTGAAATTCGAATAGATGTTAAAGAACAATCTAAATACTACAAACACCTGCCTCATCTGAGATAACATCTAATAGTAAGCTTTTTCAGAAGGCAGTCAGTCAGGCCCTACTCTGCATATGTATTGGTACTGTTTTGTAGAATTTGGGGGCTATGAAGAGAGTCAGACCAACTCCTCCTTCAGTCCTTGAACAGTATGTTAAGTTGTCAGCTCGTCTCCCCCTTTTTTCCACACACTTTTATGGACAAACAGTTCCTATAACAGCTATTGTGTCCTTAGAAGTGAATAATTTTCTGATCTCTTTTGCTTAAGCTGGACCTACGTCCTTCCAGGCATTCATTTCTCCCTTCTGGATCAAATTGTTGTAATGTGTAATTTACATCTGCCTTTATATTTGAAGTCAGGCTTTTTATGCATAGCGGTGCTTTTTCAACCCTGAGTATCTCTTTCTCCCTGGTTCCTTTAATCCCTGCTCCTTTGGTTTAGCTTCAAATTCTTCCATGTTCTGGTTCATTCTATGATGTCTGCCTTTACAGCAACTTCTCTAGGTAGAGAAAGGGACTGGAAATTGAAGTAAATCATCTGTCCTCCACTTCTAGAGGTTTTCCTGAAGAACACTGCAACATTGTGGCAAAGAAAAGGATTTGGGAATTTTCATTGGATTTATTTATGTCTGCCATCTCAAATGTCATGGGATCTTGCCACTTTTTGGTCTTTCCTCATCATTTACAGAAAAATGCAGAAGTGGCAGCTGCATGTTATGTGACTCATCCCACATAGCCACATTCCTCTCAAAGCTCAAAATAGCTTAAACTTTCAATAGCGTTAAGTTTTAATTACTTAATTTCATAATTCTCTTGTAAGTCTGACCAAACAGTGCTCTTCACTGATGAGAGCTTATCTTCCTCTGGGAAGGAAGGAAGGATGAATTTGGAGCATCGGGGAGGAAGATGACCCCTTACATTAGCCCTACAAACCCCAGGGTTCTATGGAGAGAGGCTTTCTTTCTCTCTCACTGCCATATACTGGAGGCAAATGATACAGCCCAAATACAGCCCACTGACTATTTTCCAAATGGACATCAAGTTTTATTGGATCACAACCACGCCCACTCATTTACATATTATCTACGACTGCTATTAATCTGCAATAGAGTTAAGTAGTTGCATGGAAGCCATGTAGGCTTCAAAGCAATACATTTTTACTCTCTGGCTCTTTGAAGAGATAGTTTGCTGACCACTACCATACTGAAGTGAGAATTCCAACTGTGGCTTTTTTTTTAAAAATAGAAACTGAGTCTCACTCATGTTCAAGCTGGTCTTGAGCTCCTGAGCTCAGGGATCCTCCCACCTTGGCCTTCCAGAATGCTGGGATTACAGACATGAGCCCCTTTGCTTGGCCTGGAACTGTGGTTCTGATCAGTCTTTGCATTTTTGTTAATCTACCTATGAGACCTCTTCACTTGACTCTCAAAATGTTACTGGATAATGCTGATTTAATTGTATAATTTCAACCAAAGCATGAAGTGGAAAGATGCCAAAAGTCCAGCTTATACAAAAGGGATATGTACATTGTGATATAATTTATGTACATTATAGAGCAGTAGTAATCACTACTATATCCTATTTGTGGATACATACACATATATTGAGTACAAGTACAAAAATAAGCAGAAGAATGATAATCACCAGCTGTAACATGTGGTTACCTATATGTATATGAGAAGGCACAAAGGGTGGGGAAGGGAGGCTGAGTTTCATTTTAATTTTTAACTGACAACAAAAGATAGTTTTAAAGAATGAATGTGATGAAATGTTAACATTAGTTACATTTGACCTTTGCATATTTGGGAATCTCACATTATTTTCTACAGTTTTGAATGCTTTATAGATAATATTTTAAGATTAAGAGTAAAATCTCAAGGGGAAAGCAGGCATGTGGAAAGTCACTTGGGGAAGTCATTTAGCTTCTCTGAGTTATGGAGAAAACCACTAGGTGGAAGGTTTTCCAAAGTTTGCTTTTCTTTTTCTTCATAATATGCAGCCGCCACTTGCACAGCCATCTTGCCACTGCTGCACACCTTCCCTGTCCCATAGCCCATGCATGATCCAATGTATTTGGCAAAGTGTTTTTTGTTCCTCTATTTAAGGAACATGTGGCAACAGGTATCACATGAATAGAGAACCAAGTTTCATTAAGACACATTCCGTTTGTATTTTTGTATTTAATGCTCAGTATTCTAAATTCAGGCATACCTCAGAAATATCCTGGGTTTGGTTCCCACCAATGTAATAAGGTAAATATTCCCATGGGGGGTTTATGGCATACCTTTGAGGACAGGACACAATTATAAGAAGGACTGTACCTAACAAATGCAATCAGTATAACCTAATTCTTTGTACCCTCAATGAACCTGAAATAATAAAAAAAAAAGTAACTATTCCAATAAAGTGGGTCACATAAAACTTTTCGTTTCCCAGTACATATAAAAGTTATGTTTATGCTGTGTTGTAGTCTATTATGTCTAGAAAACAAAGTGCTTATTATACTTTAATTGAGAAATACTTTAGTTATAAAAGTTCCAACCATCATCTCAGCCTTCAGCGAGCTGGGTCTTTTTGCTGGTGGAAGATTTTACCTCCATGTTGATGGCTGCTGACTCATCAGGGTGGTGGTTGCTGCAAGTTGGGGCAGCTGTAGCAATTTCTTAAAAGAAGACAACAATGAACTGGGTCACTACATCCATTGACTCTTCTTTTCATAAAAGATTTCTCGGTAGGATGTGATGTTGTTTGATGGTATTTTATCCACAGTAGAACTTCTTTGAAAGTTGGAGTAGTCTTCGCAAACATTGCCACTACTTTACCAACTGAGTTTATATAATATTCTAAACTTTGTTGTCATTTTGATGATGTTAATATTCTCTTCACAGAAACAGATTTCTTTATAGAGTAGTAGCAATCACTTTCTCTGCTCATTTACAAAAAGCAACTCTTCATTCGCATCAATCCACTTACAACTTCAGGTTCCACTTCTAATGCTAATCCTCTTCCTATTTCCAATAGATCTGTAGTTACTTCTTTCACTGAAGACTTGAACCCGTCAAATTCATTCATGAAGATTAGAATCAACTTCTTCCAAATTCCTATTAATGTTCATATTTTGATTTCCTCCCATGAATTTAAAATGTTCTTAGTGTTATCAAGAATGGCAAATTCTTTTGAGAAGGCGTTCAGTATACTTTGTCAAGATCCATCAGTGGAATCACAATTTATGGTAGTTACTGCCTTATAACAAGTATTTCTTAGATAATAAGACTTGAGAGTAAAAGTTACTCCCTTATTCATGGACTTTGGATGTTGTGTTGACAGGCCTAAAAATAACAGTTATCTCTTTAGACATCTCTCTCGGAGCTCTCGGGTGACTAGATGCATTTTCAGTGAGTAGTAATATTTTCCAAGGAATCTATTTTTCTGATCAGTAGATCTCGACTGTGGAACTCAAAACATTCAGCAAACCATGCTATAAACAGATGTGCTGTCATCTGGGCTTTATTGTTCCATTTTACAGCACAGACAGAATAGATTTGATATAATCGTTAAGGACCCTAGGATTTTCAGAATTGTAAATGAGCCATTGATTTCAATTTAAAGTCATCAGCTGCATTAGCCCTTACAAAGGAGTCATCCTGTCCTTTGAAACTTTGAAGCCAGATATCGATTTCTCCTCTCTATATGAAAGTCCTAGATCATATCTTCTTCTAACAGCAGGCTATGTTATCTGCATTGACAATCTGTTCCTTGGTGTAGCTACCTTCATCCATGATCTTAGCTAGATCTTCTGGACAACGTGCTATAACTTCCACATTAGCACTTCCTACTTCATCTAGTACCCTCATGTTATGGACATGGATTCTTTCCTTAAGCCTCATGAAACTTCCTCTGCTAACTTCAAACTTTTCTTCTACAGCTTCCTTACCTCTTTTGCCTTCATAGAGTTGAACAAAGTTAGGACCTTATTTTTTTTATTTTCAGATTAATGTGAAAGTACAAACAATTAGGTTACGATGTTTGCATCTGTTAGGAAGAGTCCCTGTTGTAGTTGTGTTCTTCCCCCAGGAGGTATGATATATACCCTTATAACTGTGCCCATTAGATGGGAGCACACGCATCTCTCTTCTGCCTCCCCTCTCCCCACTCTTTTCTTCTCTCTCTCCCCATCTTCAGTTGAGTTGAATTTTTCTCTTATGTGGGCATATATTAGATTGTCTACTGGCTTCATATTAATAATGAATACATTGTATACTTGCTTTTCCATTCTTGTGATATTTTATTGAGAAGAATGTGTTTCAAATTCATTCAGGTTAATACAAAACATGTAAAGTCTCCACCTTTTTTTGTTTTTAAATTATTTTTTATTGAGTCATAACTGTGTACAATGATTCAGGCTTGGAGTACAGTGTGCGGGCTTCCCATACAATCGGAGATATTTTTATCCACCTGATTAATGTAACATTCATGATATTTTCTCATTTACTATG